>JAAIIK010000449.1:91168-102964 GCA_014706435.1 Silurus glanis
AGAGATATATAGATATAGATATATAGATGTATCTTGAATATAGTTAAATATAGCCAAATGTAACCAATATTTAATTTTAGTTGTATGATTGGAAAATAATCAAGTCAAGAAGCTTTTATTGTCATTTCAACCATATATAGCTGACGCAGTACATTATGAAATGATTCAATGTTTCTCCTGAACCCTGGTGCTACATAAAACAACATAGAGCGACATCACACAACATGAAGCTCCATACAGAACACAGAGCCGACTAAAGTAAGTGTCTTCGCCACATAATGTGCATTGGGTGCAACCTAGTGCGCAGTGCAGACAAAAAAACAGTGCACCAGACAATACAAGGCAGTGTGGAACAGATACACAAAACATATAATAGCACTAAACCTACTGTATATGATATACAGTCAAATGTAAAGGATGTAACTCTGGTCCTGAGAGGTTCAGAAATGGTCCTGTTCGGATTATTGTTGTGATTAATGTCTGGCATGTTTATTTAATGTCAGTCTAAAGAGTAATTGATGCTTTTACACATTTATGACATTTAAAATTGTTGTTGTTTTTTTGCAAAATAAACCTATAACCTATTTCTGTGTAAACACAGTCACATCTACTATTCATGATAAACTCAGGGGATCACATCTGGTGTTCTGCATGTAACTGAATCTCACAAAAGTAAGTACACTCCTCACATTTCAGCAACCATATTATTATCTTCTCAAGGGACAATACTATAGAAATGAAACTTGACTATATTTGAAAGTAGTTTTGACATGTTCACTTAGGGTGGACTCACTTTTGTTGCTGGTTATTTTGACAATAATGGCTGTATGTTGAGTTATTTCCAGAGGACTGTAAATCTATGCTGCTATACAAGCTGCACATTGACTACTCTAACATATATGCACGATTCATTTCTATAGTATTTTGAGAAGATATACTAACATGGTTGCTGAAATGTGAAGGATGTACTCACTTTTGTGATTGATAGATAGATAGAGAGACGTAGCGTTAAAGGTGGGGAGAGAGAAAGTGAGAGAGAGAGAGAGAGAGAGAGAGATAGAGAGGGAGAGAAAAAGAGAGAGAGAGAGGAGAGAGAGAGACGGGGGAGCATAAACTGAGATGAATTGCTGGGATTTTTCAATTAAATGTAAATTATTTCGCTTCACTCACTAAACTCATGCAAATTAGTTGTTGGAGATTTTTTGATCAAAATTTGTATTATTATTATTTTTATATGTCTTTATTATAAGCTAGTGAATGTAAGAGATAGATAGATAGATAGATAGATAGATAGATAGATAGATAGATAGATAGATAGATAGATAGATAGATAGATAGATAAACATTTTTTGCCAAATTGACTTTGCTCGATTAAACCAGCAGGGGGAGCAGTAGAGCAGTATACAGACAGATCTTGGTGAGAAGAGCGTTTCCCTACTGCATGTTCATGAAACATCTAAACTTAGAGCTCCCCTTTTATGGTTAATGAGAAATTATGATGTATAAAAATGGATTACAATTAAAATTCAAATGTGCCACTGTCATGAAACTGGATATAGAGATGATTTAGTGGGTTTAATGCTGTTTTGAACATATTGTATAATTTTCAGCATTTTTCCAACTGTTACAATATATGTTACAATAAGTAACATATAAACTGAGGTGTGCTAAAAGAAGAAACATGGTATCACATGGTAAAAACAGCAAAAACTTTATACAAATTTACAAAAATACAATAAAACTGCAAAATCAAAAATACAGCCAAAGTATATTTAACATAGGGTAAGATAAAAACTTTATATTGAAGAGGACATGCTCTTAAAGCCAGTCGACTAAATCAAAGAACAATGTTACCTATTTCTATATTACTATCAACCAATAAAGAATTAAATAATGTTAACATAACATCAGTAATTTAGGCACCTGTCAGAATATGGCGGTGATGTCTGTGGAAAACATTTTGTTTTGAGGTTTTTTGTTGATAACATGAATTCTGCTTTAGATAATGCTTTGGTTTTTCAGCTGTGTTGTTTGATATTTGTAGCTGATGCCTCTCCCTGCTGTGTTATCATTTACAAGCAATAGCAGATGGCATCATATTTGATGACTGAAACCTGACTTTAAGATCATAAATATAATCATATGAAAAGAACCAGTGACACAAATGCCATAAAAGCTACATTATCTTCTTTTTTCCTTTACCTACTGTTTGGAAAGTACTGTCTTTTTAATATGAACATGTGCTTTTGCTGAAACCTAAATCTCTGAAACTAGATCAGGACTCACGAAACAATGGAGTACACAACAACAAACTTTATAAAACATCAAAGCTACAGATGTTGTTTTGGCCTTTTGTGTTAAACCTCTATGAAATTATGCAAAAGTTTTTTTTTGAGTATGTAGAGTACTGTGTGTGTGTGTGTGTGTGTGTGTGTGTGTGTGTGTGTGTTGCTTTATTTAAAAAAAAAAAAAAAAAAATTTGTTCACACCTCCCTGAGAATATTTACACAATAATTACTGATGACTCCCCAAAGGTTCTCCCAAATTGTGTGAGATGTTTCAGTGGGAAGAGCTTGTGTAAGGCTGCCAGTGGAACAAATCTGTATTGTCATATACATTTCATCCGATAAATACTGCCAACAAAATTCCTTAATTGTCATCAATTAAGGAATTTCATAAAACTCTAAGGAATCACACCAGAGTTTTGCCAGACCTATGTTCCTCACCAGAGTTTGTCAACATCAACTAAGCTAACAAGCTTAGTGGCATAAGTGATATTGGTATTACTGGTGTGATATTGGATAGTGTGGTTTGTTTGTTTTATGTTTTTCCTGCTTGCTAGATAGAAACAAGAAACCTCAACCAACTGTTTTCTTCAGCTTGTGCTTCCAAGGTTCAGCAGAAGTGTGCTTGAAATTCACAAATGCACCCTGAGTTAAAGCAAACCATTCTGTGTTCTTACATTCTTTCCCATGCTATTTGTGAGAGGTCTCACTGTTTATTTCGATCAGAGTGCAGTGATCTCCTGTGGACATTTCAGCCAGAAGTGAACACTCAAGTGCGCACTTTAACCACACTGCTTCCTGAGCTCTGTTACTCATTTTAACATTCTCAATACATGATTCCAGTCATCATTCACACGTTAAATAGAAATTTTCTCTTCGAGTAAAGCTTGGCTTTGCCTCTCACTGGCATGTAGTAGCGCACTTTCCTCCAGAAACGAGCAGACAAAGTAAACGAATAGAGAGACTTTTCATTTTCTTCTGTAGCTTCCTTCATACTTGTGCACCTCCAATTCCACTGCTTATTCCAGGCCTGTAGAGCCCCCTGTTTATCGCGCAGGAGACGCAGTGACTCGGGGAGGATGGAAGGATCACTGAGCTGCTCCATCTCTAGCAACATCACAGAGAGTGAGTCATCTAGTAAGGCTTGATGGAAGCCTGCCTGCTGCTCGAGCCACGATAATCCATCTGAACTGGTTAGAGATGAGCCAGTGTATAACAGCAGCAGTCGACGACAGAGGTTCATTGTCTCCTCTACCACGTCTGCCATAGCTAGAAAATAGGTTGGAAAAATGTATATATTAATCATTTTGCTTTTCTTCAAATATGAGGAAGTGTTTGGATACCAGCAGGTTATGAGCAATTTTACAAAAATAAAAAAAATACACATCATGAAACTTGAAAAAATCCTTTTTTTTAATAATGTCAGAGAAATACCTCTCAATGATAACGTGCAGTGTTTCTATGTTAGTATTTCTGTGCAATGATGTCACTGTGCACTAGTTCTAGTCCAGTCCCTTCTAGAAATGTGTATAAAATGTGGTGCATTGGTCATGCCATTTTGAGTCTGTGTGTGCATTTAAAGAGCAGCATGAAAAATTAAAAATGAATATGAATAATGTCTTTAAATAATGGCATAATAATGTAGCCATCCCTGTCTCATAATTTTGTATAATATCTGGGTTTGCTTTGGCCCCTTTACCTTGTCCAGGTAGACTGTCCCGGCCCAAGATGAAGAGCCGGTATCCATAGCGTTCCTCCAGGACCTCTGGCAGCGTCTTCACAGCAAAAACCTCAACCGCTTCACTCAATGTGTCCCCGTGAATTCGGGGATACACCACATAGGCATCATACAGTTTCCCATCACCCTCTGTAGGCAAAAACAACAGAACCTTCAACAACCAAAGAACTAATCTGGAAATGGGAGCTAAATATCGATTTTTAACACTAACCCATTAACTTCTTTAGAACAGAACTGTTGCATTCATTTACATCAACGGTTAAAATACAATTGCTATATAGGCCTGTTTATTTCATCACAATGTTAAAAAATAGACAAAAATGTATTAGCCTGAGGAATTTTCAAATGAAACTGAAATCTATTGTTGTAGAATATCTGCTCCTGACAAACTGTGCCATGTGAACAACTAGCATATTCTTATTCTCAATGTAAGCACTAGTATAATTGACACCTCAAAGGGCACGTATTTGTTTAATTTGTTGCTTCCTGGTGTTTGGGTTTTGGAACGGAAGTGTCATTTTGCATGCTCTTCACACAAGTGTTAAAATGAGCTGAGGGGAAACAGGGGTTTCCTGGTGTTTAGCGTACCTGAGCTCGGATACAAGAAAGGAAACAGGGTCCGGAAGAGCAGTGCAAACTCCACCTTAAACTCTCTGTACAGGAGAAATCCCACGACGAAAACAAGAAGTATTGTGGTGGCCAGAAGTGCAATCGGCAGGATTAGATCAGGATCTGACAACATGCCAGAAATGTTAATGAAAATTCAAACCCTTTAGGTAAACCAGCAGTCAATTCTACAAAATAATAATAAAATAAGAAGAAAAATTCCAATTTCCAAAAAGAATCTTTTTTTTTTCATTATATTAATTGGGAATTATACTGAAAATCAAAAAGAATATATAATGTATCAAAGCAGCCAAAAGATTCTCTTGAAGCTACTAAGATCACAGTTTTCGTATTTGAGGACAATAATATAAATCAGTGGAAATACTTCACAGCAGTAAGTAAAACAAATCGTTGGTGTGTGTTTTCTGACCTGCAGGCTGAAGTACGAAGTAGCCAATAGCAGTTCCTCTGTGGTTTACGGCCCTGCAGGTGAAGGTTAGGTTAAAATCTTTCTCTAATACCCGAGACACCAACAAGCTTCGCTCCACCTGCCAACCCTCAGCCACCTCGAGCTCCCTGCGAGCACAGTTACAATCTGTTTACTTCATAGACAAACAATAGGAACAAAATGAAATACACAGAATGACAAGAAATGATTACGGCAATAAATTTACAGCAGCATGTGAACAAAAATCCATGCATGGTGTCTGGAAATAAAACTGCCCTCATGTAGTGGTGACAAGATGGAGATAAAGTGTGTATATTTGCACTTCTCTAAAAAAATGTTTTATAGAATCTCTTGTTCTCTATAGAAAGTCTAAAGGAGCTCTACTGAAAGATTTGATCACAAACTTTCAACATTATTTCCTCTTGAGCAGTAAGACAAAAGGAAATGTTGTAAGAATTGTTTATGTAATGGAGACAAGCAGTTCTGTGAAAAGATTTGTTAAAAAAGCTGAGATTACTGATCTTGTGTGTCCAGAAAAATACACAGTGCAGTGTTTTGTGTAGCCAGCTTTGGAAGAACCTATGAATTGTGTAAAGCTTCAGGATGTTCCTGGACATAACATATGGCATAGTAGAAGAAGGAAAAACCCATCATTCTTTGCTGTTTTTGTGGTAAAATTTTTTTACATAAATCCAAAATTTCTTTCACTTTGAGTTGATCACTGGATATGTGTTCCTATTCATTGGGGGGTTTTTTTGTTTGTATTTTTTTTTTACACTGTAACAAGCCTTTAACACCCGAGATAAAGTCAATGGCAAACACAACGGTTTTTCCGATTTTAGCGTCATAACAAAGTAATTGTATGGTTAACTGAAAATGCCCCACTGTATTTTGGTTACATATAGAATATATTAATATAATATTATTAATATTTATAGGAAAAAATGTCCTTTTCGAATTATCCTGATGGCAGATGAGAGTGTAAGAAAAAGACTGGGGAATGTAAGTTAATAATAATTTTATGTTTATTTATTTTGTTAGGACTCCTTTCTGTGTTTTACTGTAACCATAATTTCACTCTAGCAAACTTAAAATAACAGCATTTGAATTACAGCAGCGTGTCAATTACCTCCGGGATGGATTAAGTGATCTATCAATCTGTCTGTGTGTCTGTCTATCTCTATCTATCTATGTCAAACTCACCGGAGGGGTTCTTGGTGGATACGCTCAGAGGTGTTTGAGGAGACATAAATGCCTTTAAACTCCCAGGACATAATCATCACTTGGACTCCTTTGCCAGGTAAAAACACACGGCACGTCTTGTTAATCGCCGAACCTGCTCATACATAAACGTGCAAACAAACATGAAACATTTTGTTTGGTGTTGAATCCTGTGTGTATTTAAAGACGGTTTAAAATTCAGGTAACCTGGAGCTATTTTCAGGGTGTCTTCGGTTGGCTCAAGCATTTGAGGTCTTTTTAATCTTGTCTCTGAGGGAAAGCCAAGATAACAGCTGTTACAAAAATGTTACAGAAAAATAATCAGCTGATGCAATGGGTGTAATCAGTGTGGCCACTACGACCAAATAAAAATGTCAGTCTTTGGTAGATGATGTGCAAATATAGGTTTAAATGAGTAGGTTTGAAAAAATGAGTCCACTGATACTTTTATTCAATGTTTACAGAATAAAGGAATAAAAACATTAGAAATGTTGCTTAACAGTTTTTCTCAGCTGCTTTGGAGCATTTCTCGAATTATCCCTAATATTTGCAAACCAGTAAGTGCATTTCTCAAGACAATCTATACAAATAGCACAAAACATTGGATTTCTTGCAAAAGCCTATACTTTTCTCAAAATCCTTAGTTTATCTCTGAAAAGTAAGTATTTGTGTCGATGAACATCTCATTCCCATCAGAATGAAAAGTCTCTTTGTCATCATTCACAAACAAAATGATCAAAATGTTTAGTCATGTCAGTATGATGGCGCACAGTTTCTGGATTTCTTGATATTGTCATTCTGATGGCGATGAGATGTTCATTGATACAAATACTTTTATTAGATAAACTACGGATTTTTAGAAAAGTGTCGTGCGAAGTGTTGTGCCGGTTGTACTAATTGTTTTGAGAAAGGCACTTAGTGGACTGCAAATATTAAGGATGAGTCAAGAAAAGCTCCAAAGCAGCTGAGAAAAACTAAAATAATCACAAATTAAATCCAATGCATAAACTCTGATTAACCCTAACACACTGTTCAGATTGGGACCCTTCAAAGTATGGATCCAGCCAACTGCTATTGTAAAAGGCTAATACATCACAAAAGCGCCTGTTTTCGGATCTCATTACACTGAGACCATGCATTCCCATCAGAATAGCATAGATACAGAATTCTGTTTCAGAGGCATAATTCTGTTTCACCTATTTAAAATTCTCCTTCAAATGCATTCCTGTATTTACAAATCAGGGTTAGGTTACTCAAAATAAAGCCAGGAGGTGTAGAAATACTCTCAGGGAGAATCAATAATCTCAGTTCAGTGTGTGTTAGTTGACGCTTAACTCAACTAAACCATGTAAAGTAATTGTAGCTGTAGTAGTAATTGTAGTTTCTGTTTCTCACCGGTTATGTCACACTCAATAGTCTCTGTGACTACACTGCTGACTCCACTGAGGTTAAAGGTCATCTTGCAAGTATAAAACCCAGCATCGTTGGGAGAAACTTTGAAGACATTCAGCATGAGGTTATTGTCAGTGAAGTGAAACTTGGACCCTTCCTGCAGACGCGTACAGCCCTGAAAGAGCAAAGAAAGTTCAGATTTACATTGAGGCTATGATTATAATTTCTGTATATGATTACACAGGAAAACTAGATACATTTGATGGTACTTATTTAAGATATAAGCACTTGTTAAGTGCTATTATTTATGTGCTAACATAGAATAAAACACTTTTACTTACATAGCATAAAACACAGTAATTGGAGAAGGAGAGGAGTAGTAATTTCTCAGATTTTCTTTCACTCGTTATTTTAGAAATCTATTATTATCAAAAGTATTGGAAACATACTGAATTAATACTTTGAAACTTAGTCATTCTTTTACATAGAATTCAAGTGGAAACTTTTCCCTGATATTTCAAGTTAAATGTGATTATTAAATTATAGAGAGGATGCAAGGGCATGGTCAAGCACTGGTTTGTGAATGAAGGGCAGACCTGGAGGAAGTGAGCAGTATGGATCAAACGCATGTGCATAACTGTACTAACAAGTGTTTCTTTTGCAGTGAGCGATGGAGAGAATAAAAGGAGGGAGACAAGAGCTTCAAGAGAGAGCTAAACATGCGCGCACACACACACACACACACACACACACCTTGTACCAATGTATGGAGTAGCTGTCCACTTTGCTGGTAAAATCACTTAAAGGACATCTCAGGTTATCGTTCACTTGACCGTGCATTCGCTGCAATGCTGTCTGAGGACGGCGACATGCTCCAGACATCATCTCCTCCACCACCAGAACCCTCACCTGCTTATAGCACTCCTTTGGAGTTCTGCTCAAAGGTAAATGAGAAAAAGCAAACCATTATTGACTGTTTACTGAAAATCATATTTTAGTATGTTGCTCTAGTTTTGCACTGATTGTCTCCTACAACCCACTGGGATCTCACGACTAATCTAGAGTTATATTTCCAAACACACTGTGCATCAAAACAGCATACAACATTGACATACATATATACTGTACATACATACAATACAACATGCATACATAAATTGTGCTCCAACATGGAGTTTCTGAAACTAAAAAAGGGGAATAATTCTGCAAAGTGTTATATAGACAGGACAATTATATTCTGCGTTTAATGTAAGATATCATTCTATCGCCAAGAGACCATGAAATAGAGCTGTGGATAGAAAGCTTAGTTTCCACATTTTCCTATGGAGATTCCCATTCATTTTCCTATTTTCTGTTTTCGTTTGCAATTTTCTAGTGTTTGTGTGTTGGGTGTGTTTTTATGTGTTTGCACGTGTGTTCCCGTGTGTGTGTGTGTGTGTGTGTGTGTGCGTGCTTGCGTGTGCGCGGAAAATGCGGAAACTAAGCTTTCTATCCACAGCTCTATTTCATGGTCTCTTGGCGCCACCTAGTTGGCAACAGTAAAAAACGCAAATGTAACCTCTTCCAAAGGGCACTACTGACTTTCAAAAATGCATGCATATAAAATGTCATGGTGGAGCAATTAAAAGAAAATGTCCTTATAATGGGAGTCAATGGGGGAAAAATCATGAAAATAATTTAAACTGATGCTGCAAAAAAACTAACCATGCATAAAAGTCAGTTTTTTCCCAATCTTTGACACATCCAAGCCTGTGATAAATGGTCAAAAAAATCCAGTTTACAATTACTTTTTATATCAAATTTTTGTGTTTTTTCCCATTTCTGTGACGTCACTAATTCAATTGGCAATTAAAAATAAAAAATCCTGGATTAAAATTATTTTTTGTAGTTTTGATCAGAAGTGAGGTTGATTAACAGATTTAAGTGAAAAAAGTGGAAAAAAATATTGATCTGATATATTTTTACAGCACTTAAACTTAGTGGCTTTTTTCAGCCCGAAGATCATGAAGTGGTGTATTTTTTCTACATTGAAAACTGCTGATGCATCATTTTTCAAAAATCTTTTTTTTCAAAAAGTCATTTTCTTACAAAAAATCATTCCATTAGCTGAAACACATGTAAAGTTATCAGCGAATGAAAACATCAAGTTGTCAAAAAAAGCCACAACGTCGGATACTACTAATTCACATCCATTATCAAGGAAATTGTATAAAAATAAATAATAGTATAACTGCTGTATCCTGGTTTCTGCTTTTTCTATTCCCATATGACACTACAGCGTAGCACAAAAGGTTAAAGGTTCACAATTGGTTAATAATGTTTTGATTGAGGTTATAAGTGCAGAGTTATACTGCAGATGCAGAGGATCATCCAAAAGAATAAATTTTTAAAATGCCAATTTCATTAAAATTTCAGAACCTTACTTGTGGTGAAGATCCATGCAAATAAAAGGAAACATTAAGCTTTTAAAATTGATATACTAGCATTAAGATAAGCAAATAATAATTCGGAGGTACACAGGGTTTATATACCTGACAATGCATAAGTAGTGGCCCTGGTGTTCCATGCTGATGTTGAGGATCATCAGCGAAGACCCATGTAGTAGAACATGGTTCTCTTCTCCTGTGAACTCCAGGCCGGTCATCTGGTTGTACCACGTTACATTATAAGGGATGTTATAAAAATCTAAAAAAATATCCTTCACCAGTTCACAGTCTAATAACGCTGCCTCATTTGGGACTGCAAACACACGCTCGAACGCTGCTCCATGATCTATACAGAAACCTGTGTACACACACACACACACACACACACACACACACACACACACACACACAAATAAATTTAAATCTGGCATGAAAGGATGATCTGCTTTTTAGTTTAATCTAGTTTAATCTAATCTATTAATCTATTACTCTTGCTAAAAGCTAGAGTAAATTAAACAGACACACCAAATAAACACTGCATTACCCTGTTCTGAAGATTCGTTGTGTGATGCCGCACCAACACTGATGATCCATGTGAAGAACAACAGAGTAATAGATTCCACAGCCATGTCTATAAGACACACAAAGACAAAGAACATCAACTCAAAACCTCTCTACACTTTTCCAAACACAGCTCTGTGTTCAGTGCCCGAGTGACACTTAATTTCAGGACAGGAAGCCATAACCAAGCCATAAATCACATCCGAAGCCAAGCCCAAAGAAGGCGAATAAAAAAAAAAAAAAAAAAGAATAAAAAAAAAAAAAAAATAAAGACAGATTTTACATTTATTAACAGGATTTCTAATCTGTTCTTATGATATATTAGTAAATAGAGTTTTATATTGCATAAAAACATTCATCCAGTTCTTGGTAACAAAATCAGACCTTACTCAGTTTACAGTAATTTATTTCAAATTTCTGGCCAAACTGTGTACTCCTGCACCAAGCTGTGTTGCCTGGAATATGCAGAGGTGGAGAGAGTAAGGGGAAGTGAGTAAGAAAGATTCATTGTCTCTACATACTTTATCTTTTGTGTCATTCTACCAACCACAAGTTCCTGCTAAATAATATCCCTAAAGACTTGCTCACGCATCTAGCCTACTGCAGTGAAGCAACAGTAATGAGATTTTATATATATAAAATAAAAAAAATCCACATGCATGATCTATTGAACTATATGCTAAAACAATCAATAATTAAAATAAACTGGATAAATGTTTACCTTTTTTATAATTGATTTCACTACAGCTATGCTTTACATTGTATTGTATTTATTTTATAGTGTTTAGAGATGTTAAAGTTTCAATAAATGGAATGAATGAGATGCCAGAAAGGACTGTGATTAAGCATTGCCAATCCGCCCCCTGGCACCCAGAGGAAACCCACACAAACCATTTCAGACGATTACATCATGAGGCTGACTGAGAGAATAGCAAGAGTGTGCAAATCAAACTAAAATGTAAAACTTTAAAGGATATAAAATATTAGTATAGTATTTGTTGTTGACCACATAATTTCATATTTCCTCTGTCATCATTTTAGTGTCTTCAGTATTAGTATTATATACAATGCTGTAAAAAAAAAACATTAACCAAGAAAACTGGAAGTGTGTGTGTGTGT
>JAAIIK010000449.1:103364-146618 GCA_014706435.1 Silurus glanis
CACATATATTATATAAAATATATTAAAATATATTTTTTATATATAACATTTATATAAAAAACAAAATATATTTTGACAGTTTGAGATATTTGACATACTTGAGGCCTTGATGCTTCTCACACTCCTGGCTGATTCACTCAGAAGTTGAATTGACTCAGATTTTTTATTAGAATTGTGTGAAGTGATTTACAGGTACATGATTCTGAGCATTTTGGACAGTCACATGGTGAATCCCTCTTATCGGAAACATAGTCAAAAATAGCACAGCCATGTGGTCTGTTATCACAATTCCAAAGACATCCCATCTTTTCTCCAGAGCAAAGTTTATTTTAAGAAAACTCTTTTTTCTCTTAAAGGCATAGCCTGTTTAGGAATGATGACTTTTGAAATATATATATATATATTTGATGGGTGTTGATATAAAAAGCCTTGGGTACAGTGCAGAGTTGAACCCTGAAGTAACACAAATATTTACTTTGAATGATGAGCGTATTTGCTGCAAAACTCAAAGGTCAAGATGCACCTCTGGCTTTGAGACTAGATGTAAATGCCAGTTTACTTGTATTTCACAGGTTTGGGATTAGTGCAACCATTTGACTTCTGCTTTTTTCTCCCCAACCTCTTTTTTTTTTTTATCTTTACAGAGATTAATATTTTTATGTGGGAACTAATATACACTGTATTGCCAAAAGTATTGGGTCACCTGGTCATAAGTACGGTATGTGATATTTTGAGCATTGCATTTCACATTTAGTCCCAATTTGCTCTTATAATTCCCTCCACTCTTCTGAGAAGATGTTCCACTACATTCTGGAGTGTGCTTATGGATATTTGTGCTCATCAGCCACAAGGGGATTATGAAAGGCAGGTACTGATGTAGGTGAGGTTTAATAGCAGGCCACTCAAGATCTTCCTCTCCAAAGCAGGTAAACCATATCTTCAAGGAGCTCACTTTGTGCACAGGGGCATTGCCATGCTGGAACAGGTTTGGGTTTCCAAGATCAAGTGAATGCAAAATGTTATTATAGCGCATCTAAAGACGTCCTGTACAATTGAGTGCCTCCAGATTTGTGGTAACAGTTTGGAAAAGAACCACGTATAGCAGGAAAGGTCAGGTGACCCAATACTTCACAAGAACACTTAAATAAGACTAAATAAGCAAAACATGATAGATGACAGGTTTTTATCTTCTGGGAAATATTTATGTTTTTAGGCAAGATGCCAAACATGTTTCTCAGAAATGCTGTCCAGATTCTTTTTTTTTTTGTTGTTGTTAATCACAGTTGAGGGCAAAAGTCTGCTCTCCCTGAAGCCTCAGAGTTATTTTTTTAGCCTGTTTTTTAATTGACATTAAAAATGATTTCATTATATTTGAAAAAATGATTGAATCCTGCAACAATTCACATTACGAAAAAATTAATGTTTTGCCATGAAATACAGATCTGAGCTGAAGAATACATTATATAACATCATATTTATGGAGAGTTTAGAACAAGTGGTCATACAGTATCAACAATGTGTCTGAATAGTAACAGAAAATAACAGACACAATGGGGGGTACTATCAAAAAAACAAAGGATTAGCTCAGAGGATATAAGAGAGTTTTGAAACAGTCAGGGTAGGGTAGATATTATAATTTGTAAACCCAAACATACTACATATCTCTAACTGTAATTCATGGTCTTAAATAATCCTCTATTTACCCATGTATCCAAAGGAGATACAAACAGTTACACTCAGCTGTATTACAAAACACTGTGCCTGCCTTGCGTAAGATGATGAAATATGTTTGTGCACTATTCTCAATCTTTTCTCACGTTACACGCTGACATCAAAAAACCTTACAGCAAAATCCAATAATATACTAAAATCTAGCCAACAAAAACACCTTTAGATCACAGGCTCTTGTAAGATCTTAACTTTTTGTGTAATTACTGTGCCTTCTGTTTATTTGAATTGTTGAACTTTTGTCTTGTGTCCATGAGTGAGTTTAACATCGTGTAATAGTGTAACATCATCACTATTTTGCTCATGTTGTGATATCTTTCATCATCACTGACAATTATTTTAAATAACAAAACATAAATAAAATGTAGTAATTGGTGAAGCTTTCTGTTATTTGTGTATTTATTTAAAATTTACGGAAGGAGTCTCCAGTAGCTGCAATATTCCACCAAAGTAAAATCTACAGGACAAAGCTGATAACATGACAAGCTGTGATTTTTGAAAGAGTGGGAAAAAGAGAAGGTTGTGAGAGAAGGACTGTTGTCAGAGCAGAACCTTCATGAGAGTAGTGTTTGCTCTTTAACAATATAAAAATATTGCAAGTGTTTTATTAATTAATTTAAAAAGAAAAATTTACTGAAGGTCAAAAAATATGTTTTGTGATGACCAAGTATGTAAATGGGGATGCAAGTATTCACTGTATAGTGGAAGTAAATTTGTTTAATTCAGCAAAAAATGTGAGAAGAAACAAGAAGAGCAGAGCAAGAGAGCAATGACTCGATGTCTTCATAAAAAAAAAAGGAACTGCTGATTCAGACCCATGATCAGGAAAACTTTCATCATGAGCTTATACAGAGAACACTTACAGAGTCTGCTTCCTGCAGAATGGATCACTCTGCTGATGCACTGCACAAGTTTAACATTTAACTGCGAAATTTAGGATTTAATGATTTCATCCTGATTCATAATAGCAAAAAACCCTTGACAGCATCATATAATGATTTAATGGTGAACGGTGTTACTTAGGAACGAACATGTCGGACTTCAGGAAGTTTCTTTGGTTTTGATTTTTGCAAACCGCATCTGATGTTCCTCATACCGTTCACACGACTATAATGCAATATTTGGTCATGAATTTTTTAGACTACATTTAGATTAACAGTATTACTCAAGACTTGAATCAAGAACACTGAGTTTTGAGTTAAACAATATGTTGGTGCCACAACAATTAGCCTACCCTGTAAATTCTATTCATTATTATTATAACACAGAAAAATGCATACCTTCAAGAGTGATTTTATGAAATATTTCAATGACAAAATATAAAGTTTTGGATGAAAAAATCAAGAATATTATAATTATAATATATTATATTATAATATATTATAATAATATAATTTTTTTTTTACACCAGAATATTTGATAAATAAGCCTGTAGAAAACAATATAACTATATCAAATTAGAAATGGCAGTGCTTTTAGTCCCCATCAAGATACTACTCATTTTACTTTATTCTCATCAAAATCATTAAATTGTGTACAATCCCGTTCTTAAATTTTTCTTTAAAAAAGATAGCAGAAGCATTTAAACCTCTCTCAAATATTCCTTTAGCACTGGTTATGTACAAACTAGCAATTATCAAACCCATAATTAAAAATTTAATTAATAGGCCAATATTAAACCTCCCCTTTATCTGCAAGATCCTAGAATAGTTTGTAGCACAGAAGTTATGCTCATACCTACATGAGGAAAACATTATTTATCAGGATACAGGCCTCATCATTGTGCACAAAAGTTGAATCAAATATTATTTAGTCCGTTATTCAAACTTTCACTTCCAAATCTTCTTGCTTCTCAGCTTGTTCGTGACTCGTTTTGAGCATCCGTTCTTTTCACAGTTTATTCCAATTCTACTTTTTATATAATGCTCTGGTTTCATCTGGGAATATTAAATTATTAGCCAGACATTTCCTATTTCCTGTTTTCCCTTTAACAGATGCATCAGCTTTCAGTTTATTCATCAGCAAAACATTCTCATTCTCTGTGACCATGAAAGCACAATGAGAGAAAGTAAATGAAGATCTTTCTAGAAGATGTGCTATTTAAAATGTTTCAAGAATATTCTTCAGTGATGATTGATATGGGAAAACGATGGCCTACTGTACACATGTCAGTAAGCTTTCCCAAATGCTCTGTGTGTGTCAATAATCCATGTAAAAAAAAAAGTTCTAATCCCATAGTAACCATTACTTGGCTTGAGATTTTAGCTTGATCAGAAAATCCTTTCACTAAATCAACAGCCTAAAGACTGAAAAGTTTTAAAGTTAGAAAGATGGTAGAAAGAAAAAAATTATCCTAAGGACACATACAAAGAATCTTGAGCACAATTTTCATATCATGATTCATATCATTTCATATCATAACTAATGTTTCAGAATTGCTTCCACAAATCACACAACAATCCTGGTTGCAAAGCAGCTACCAATCTCTGAATACAAATACACCGAGGAGAAAAATGTGGACTATGAAAATTATTCCCAATTTGTACGGCTTGTACCAGGAAATGTCAGATGCATTTGACAGTGATCTTCTCACGTACAAAGATTAACTACGGACAATGAACAGTCAAGTGGTCGCTTGGGAACTGTGTGTTGAGACAACCCTGTCTTTGTGTGCCCTCAAACCAAACCCTTTCCCTTTCAACAGTAAGAGATCAAAAGTAAGGTTGAATGAACATTTAAGTCAGTGAAGTACAACACAAGCATTTCCAGAATGATATCTAATAGAATAGTGTAATAGTATAAATATCTACAATAATGTAGAGCAAAATAAAAAAAAACCACATCTAATAATATAACAAATATTAACTGCTTTCACAACATATGGGTGTAAGATGTCTGGTGAATCAGCAGCTCTTTGTATAACAACAAGGCAGTTATTAAATTCAGACAGGAAATTAGTGCATAATTAAAATTGGTGTATTTATAATTAAAAAAACGATAAAGAAAATAAATGTCTTGAAAACTAAATGCAATCTCAGGAGTGAATTAGAGACTACACACAGTTGTATGACTCATGATCCGGTGTGTCCAAGAACACTGTGTGACTGATGGTCAAATATCAAGCTGCGTCAGAGTGAGCGAAAATAAGGCCAGGACAATACCAGTGTTTATATAAGGGACTCAGGAAAAAGCTCAGAGGGTTTTTAATAGCACATGATAGAAAAAAGCGCAGCTTACCACAAATGAGAAATGTCCTTTGTGCCTGCTTTCAACACACCTAAGAAAAAAGACGAGTCAGTTTTAATCATTTTTGTTCTTGAACCATGAGACTACACAAACAAGACGTTTTTTAAGAAGCTAACTAATGCAGCTTTATTGCATTGCGATCATACGAAAGTGGTGTACACACAAACACAAACGCGCACAATAGTGAATTGCCCTTGTATGCGTGTGCATGTGTGTGTCTTTATGGGTACACTTTTATTCTTTCTGCATCTTTTTAAACTCACACATACTTGTGGAGAACATCTGAACTGCCACACAGACAGAACATAAGCTCAGGATTGAACCCAGGACCTGATCCCAGGTGTGAGACAGTAAGGCTTTTTCCAATACATAGTCAGATTATATCAAGGTTCAGACAGAAGACTTTGTCTTTATACACTGCCCATTTAAAAAAAACCGTCACCAACTGAATTGAACTCAGCAAATAGGCAAGAGCCTCCCAGTGGATATTTACTGCATGGATGATTATGTTTCTGCTGTCAACAAGTTATTTAACCCTAACTGATGCAGTGTCTCATTTCTTAAACAACCATGTCAGAAGACACATCCTGTGGTCGTGGGAAAATGTTAATCTGTTTCAAATGAGTCAAATTATTGCCATGCATCAATCAAAGAAAACATCTAAGGAAATTGCTGAAACTACTTATCAGTGAAGCTAATCGAAAACAAAAGGCTACAATTTGCTAAGCACCATAAAGACTGGACTCTGGAGCAATAAAAGAAGGTCATGTGGTCTGATTAGTTTAGATTTATCCTGTTCCAGAGTGATGGGCTCATCAGAGTAAGAACAAAGGCAGATGGACTGATGCACCCATCATGCCTACCGTACAAGCCTATGGGGACAGTGCTATGATCTGGGGTTGCTGCAGTTGGTCAGGTCTGGTTTCAGCAACATTAGAAAAAGAAAATCAAAGAATGAGGTCAGCTGACTACCTAAATATACTGAATGATCAGGTTATTCCATTAATGGAGAATCTCCCATTTTTCTTCTTCCCTGATGGCACGGGCATATTCCAAAATGACAATGCCAGGATTCATTGTGCTAATATTCTAAAGAGTGCTTCAGAAAGCATGAGACATCATTTTCACACATGGATTGGCACCACAGAGTCCAGACCTGAACCCCACTGAGAATCTTTGGAATGTGCTGAAGGAGACTCCGACTCTCCCATCATCAATAAAATATCTTGGTGAAAAATTCTGTAACTCTGGACGGGAATAAATGTTGTGACATTGCAAAAGCTTATTGAAACAAAAAAGCTAAAGGCGGTCCAACGAAATATCAGGGTGTGTAACTTTTTTTTGGACATGCAGTCCAGTTTTTTTTGCATATTGCAAGTCATGTTCACCTCAACTGGGACAGCAGATTCTAATCTATATATATAAAGCTCAAATACCACTGACTGACTCACTCACTCATCACGAAATCTCAAAAACCACTGAACGGATTGCAATGAAATTTGGAACATACCTTCCTCTTGGGTCTTAGGTGCTCACTAAGAAAGGGTTTTGAAAAATTCGCCCTGGATCGCGGCTAACTCGTGAAAAACGCGATTTCTCACGCATTGTAAATTCTTTGAAATAACATTACGGATTCTAATGAAACTAAGTACATTGTTTCTTATTAGATGTTAGATGCACGATAAAAATTATTTTCAAAGTAGTTTGCCCTGTATCGGTACTACAAAGGGGTAGTACGTTATTTGTTGACGTTACGTTCTGATCTCTGATCATCCAGACCTGCTCAGTGCTTACTGCTTATCGCCATATTGCTTAGCGTTCTGCCTTCCGTAGCGAAGCACGGGTACTTTCAGCTAGTTGTCAATAAACTCAAGAGGGCAAATTTCAGTCCTGAGAAACCAAAGAGCAGTACAGTTGCATATATTTATAATGTCTTGCTTTAAACTAGCAGGTGTGTTTTTGTGTGTGTGTCTTTAATAGATGCATTTTTATTTCTGAACTTGCGATCCAGTTCATCTCAAAGGAATTGAATAGGATTTAGGTGTGGTGATGGGCAGGCCATTCCATAACAGATAAGGCTGTTTGCTGTTTAAAATAATGCTTACAGAGCTTGGACATACACGCATCGCCCGTGCCCTGAGGCTCTTTAATTCCACTTGATGGAGGGGACATTTCTCACTGTTCTAAACTGTACTACACACTGTACACTCCAATTTTAGTATTTATTGCATGCCTTATTGCCTAGGTTTGTGGATACTGCTGGAATTTGTACATTCTTCATTCGGATGAATAATCAATCTATCCATCCATACTTTGGGTCATTGCCTTGTTGTGTAGTAAAATTCCTTCCAATTCCCTGCAGTCCAGATGGCATTGCATGCTGTTGAAGTATGGAATGGTGGCCATGTTGGTTCAGTATTTATTTTACATGGAATAAGTCTCCAATCTTCCCTGCTCCAAATCAAACCCAATCCATTAAGCTTCCACATGTATGCTTGACCGTGGGTATGAGGTAGTCTGCTAACATCTTCTCTCCTGTTCTCCATCTTACATAAGTTCTATCACATTTTTGGCTCACACACAGAACTTTCTTCCAGTCAACCCAATTATTGTGTTTTTGCCCTTTAGGAACATGCAAGTGTTTAAAAAACCATAGAAGACTAGGTGTGTTCAAATGTGTGTATGTGTATCCTGCACTTGGACTGGCCTGTAATCGACTTTGTGTCAAATAAAAACAACTGTCAAGCTTTGTATAAGTTCAGACAGTAAATCTTGGTAATAAAGTAATAACTTGAATCAGACCCTGCAGTGTGTCTGTGATACTGTTTATATAGTAGGAACATTCAGGACGTTCATCTCAGTTGTCCTAAATGAATCCGAGTGAATATGGCTTCCCGTCAAACCTCCACATGTTTTTCCCTCGAAAGAAAGAACGCCCTCACCTGTAACGCAAGGATTTCCACCGGTAGGTTCCGTTCCCCGGTTCCAGGAGACAGACACCGTGTGAGCGGGTTTGGGTTACAGGAGTAGCACTTTGTCCATAGACACACTGGAGAAAGTGTAAACCCTGTTTCCAGTGAAAGTCATCTCGCTGCCACACAGTCTCAACCTTTCCATGCTCACAGCAACGTCTGAGAAACTGCATGTTGCAATTTCCTCTCCAGGGCTGGAGATTCTCCTCCTCTTATTGCGCAATGCTTCGGGCTGTGACAGGCAAAGTTCTGCTCCAACTCCTTCCTCCTTCCTCTCCGTCTAACAGGATTCACTCACTGCATACTCAGATATTTCACTACACTTCTCTTGTAGATATATTCAATTACTCGAACTTTTTAGATTCTAGTCCAACCACTGATTTGGACCAGAACATACTGACCTCCACGTGTGTGTGTGAGAGAGAACCAAACTCTTCAAGCCCAAACTCGTTAGATGTGTGTAGATCGTCTACATCAGTGGTGTCAAACTTAAATTCACAGTGAGCCAAATTAAAAATTGGGACAAATTGTGCATGTTTTCCCTTCACTCCAGATATTAATGTTGAACCTTTTCATATGGAAACAAACTTTAGTTTTGCATAAATATTGAATCTGGAACAACCAAAGCTTAATATTATAAACACATGAGAAATTACATTTGAAATAAAACACACATCAGTGGTATTCGTTTCTTATTATGTCTCTCTCTCTATCTGTAGCCTTTCGAGTTCCTTTTTAATTAAAATCCTTTTTTCACAGGGCAACAACAAAACAACCAAAAATAATAACCATTTCCTTTAATTAAAAAAAGACAATCTTTCAACTATTACCATTCCATGCCTTGGAGTAGAAAAAGTGCATAAAGACATCATTCATTCAAGCTCAGTTTGCTACACTCTGATTTACTCTGATTGGTTGAAGTCAGATACCTGCATCTCTTCTTAAATGCAATGTGCATCATGTCTGGGTTTAGGCTCTGAGCTGAGGAAATCCTCAGGATTGAGTGAAGGTGTTCATCAGTGAGACTCCTGAGTGGTGTTTTGTTCATCTTCATTAAAGAGAACAGTTGCTCACACAGATATGTGCTGCCGAACACAGAGAGCATTTGAGCAGCTTGGGCACGGAGTTGGAGCAGTGTGTCAGAGGTGAAAACATGGAAACTGTGCAGCACCCACAGAGTCGTACTTTGACTTGAGCGTGTCTCTACACTGGAGTTCAATCGGCTCCATGTGGAGGTTGGGCCAGCTCTAATACACATTTGATATGATCTCGTGGGCCAAATATAATTACACCGTGGGCCAGATCTGAGTTTCACACCCCTGGCCTACATCTTTCGACAGATCTATTTACAAATTCAATTCAATGTGGTTTAATTTGCATAGCACCTTTAACTATGGACTCTACCAAAAAATTCAGATTCACATAAACTTAATAGGTTAAGGATTTGAATGAAATAAATTCCTCCTTATAAATTCCTGAATGAACCAGCCAGAGTTTACAATAGTGAGGAAGAAAAGATCAAATGAGGTAGAAACCTTGAAAGAAAATAGACTCAAAAAGAAACCATCTTCATCTGGGTGACAGAGAAATGTGTGATTATAAAAAATTCATTTATATAACTGTGTACTATGTGGTTATAGTAGCTTTAACACCAGATCAACAAAACAGATCAACTCTGATCACTATGAAACAGTTAAATGAAAAGTCATAACAAATCAAATAACATCAAAATAAAAACAAATGTATTTGAACAGGTTAATCGGCCAAGTGTGTTGGCACACACAAGGAATTTGTTTCCAGCTGTTAGCGACTCTCAAAGTACAGACTTAAATAACACTATACATTCAGCTTAGACTATACAAGACAATACAGACTATACAAGACAATACAGACTATACAAGACAATACAGACAATGTGAGACAATATAGACAGTACGAGTATTAAATAGGGATACAGATTATATGACAAATCAGTGATGTACATAAAGTGTGAAAGTGCATGGTAGTGCAAATGACAGTATTGTGTGTCAGGTACGATAAAGAGTCACTTTAGAACTTTGTACAATATACTGCAGCCATAGTGTGTGTTACATATACAGATAATGTGATGACTGACAGTTCTGATAGTGCAGTACTTATAGATATGAAATGAAGCAGGGATTATATTTATGGTGAGTTGTTAATAAAGCTGATTGCCTGGGAAAAGAAACTGTTCCTGTGTCTGGCAGTTTTGGTGAACAAAGTTGTGTAGCGCCTGCCAGAAGGGAGGAGCTGAAAGATGTTGTGTCCAGGGTGCGAAGGGTCAGTAGGGATTTTTCCTGCCCGGTTTCTGGTTTTTGTATGGTACAAGTCCTGAAGAGTGGGCAGGGGAGCACCAATGATTTTTTTCTGCTGTTTTAACTGTTTTCTGCAGTCTGTTCCTGTCCTGTTTTGTTCAGTTGGATAATTTATTTGTGCTGCAATACAACAGAAAGTTTGTTAATAATCACCATTCTTGGGTTTCATGTGCTGATTCTTAATGTCTGTGTGTTTAAATGCTGCTGTAGCTCTAAATTTTTTGTTTATAAAATGTTTTTAAAATCATTAATAGTTTAAGTTAAATTTAATTCATATTACTGTCATAAAGAATAAAAAAATATTTAGAAACCACCCATAAAAACCAATGATGGGGTGATAATTATATCACCATCAATAATTAACCCAAACCATCAAATTACAATTTCTCATGATTTTTCTTATCATAACAAATGCGCTTTACAAACACATTCACCACAGTCAGAGAAAAACTAAACATTTTCAATAAAATATAAATCTCTGTTAAGTCTCAAAGAAGTCAAACTATAATAATTTAAACTGATATTTCTGTTTTTGGATTTTTTTTAATGATCCTGTTTTAATTCAGTTGATTTAATCTAAGGCTGTAACTGTATGTAGTTTTGTTTCTTGTTCCTTCCTTCAGTGATTCTGCCTGTTAACCACAGTGTTCCTCAGTGTCTGAATTCACTCATTTGCTTTCATTCACTCTGTCAAGTGGACTACATTTACGTTTACATTTGTGGCATTTAAAAGATGTACAAAAGTGCTTTGAGTCTCTAGCAATGAAAAAATCTACCTTGGTAGGCTAGATTACAAACTTAAAATAAACTCTTGATTTTTACAACAAAAATTTGGAACGTGCTAATTTAAGTGTTTCAGGAAGAGTTAGGTCTTCGACCGTTGCTTGAAGATAGCCAGCTCATCTCTTATTCTATGAGAAGGTGGTACCAGTTTAGCAGTGCTGGAGGAGCTCAGACAGCGTAGTGCAGTGCAAGGTGTGATGAGGTCTCTGAGTTAATATGGTGCTTATCCATTTTTGGCCTTGTAGGCAAGCATCATTGTTTTGAATCTGAATTTTGGATAATTTGCAGTGGACAAATAGCGTTCAGAGGAAGACCTGCCAACAGAGAGTTGCAGTAGTCCAGTCTCGAAATGAAAAGAGACTGAACAAGCACCTGGTCAGCCTGTGTGGACAGAAATAGTCAAATCCTTTGAATGCTGTAGAGAAAAAATCGACAAGAACAATCCACATTAGCAACATGTAAGAAGAAGGACAGTTGATTGTCCATAGTTACCCCAAGGTTGCAGGCAGTGGCGGAGGGGGAGAGCAGAGAGTCATGAAGAGTTATTTGGCGATCTTGACCTGGAGATAATTCATCTGGGATGACCAGCAGTTTTGTCTGGGGTTGAATTTTAATTAATGAGCACTT
The DNA here is from genome assembly GCA_014706435.1 of Silurus glanis. Lineage (NCBI taxonomy): Eukaryota > Metazoa > Chordata > Actinopteri > Siluriformes > Siluridae > Silurus > Silurus glanis. The sequence goes on from JAAIIK010000449.1 coordinate 115,057, forward strand.
ATCCATGAAGATATGTCCGTCAAGCATGCCGAGATCCGAGCGGAAGCTGTGGTATCTAAGGGAAAGAAAGAAAAGATGAGTTACGTGTCATCAGCATAGCAGTGTTAGGATATGACTTCACCAATAGAGTGGGTATAGAGGGAGAAAAGTAGGTGGACCAAGTACCGAGCCTTGTGGGACAACAGTGGAGAGTCTGCGTGGGGCAGATGTGGAACCCCTCCATGTTACCTGGTATAAGCGACCTTCCAGGTAGGAAGCAAACCATTTCCACGCTGTTCCACGTATACCGAGGCTCCTGAGGGTAGATAAGACAGTCTTGTGGTTGACTGTGTCGAATGCTGCTGAAAGGTCAAGGAGGATAAGTACAGATGACAGCTTGGTTGATCGAGCAGCATGCAGTTTGCGTTGCATTCTCTGTGGAATGTGCCTCTTTGAAGCCAGACTGGTTTGGATCATGGAGGTTGTTCTGTAAGAGATAGACAGAAAGTTGGTTAAAAACAGTGCTTTCCAGAGTTTTTGAAAAAAAGGAGAGAATGTAGTTGTTGATGTCTGATGGATCCAGAGCAGGTTTCTTCAAGATGGTAATGACCCTTGTTTGCTTGAAGGTAGTTGGCACATGGCCAGATGTTAAGGACCCATTGATGATTGTGTAGTTGAGGGGCAGGAGGTCTTGTGAGATGGTCTGAAGTGTAGTTGAAGGGATTGGATCCAGAGGACAGGTGGTGGGATTGCAAGATTGGATGACTTGCAGTATCTCATCTTCTGTTATGGTTGAGAAGCCTGACAATGAAGGAGTAGGGGATTTCTGGCTGTGCAGTGTAGTCATTGTTGGGGTGGCAGATTTCCTTATTCTTCTTATCATAGAAGGAGGCAAAGTGTTGTGGAGCTTATGAGGATCTTGTGCAGAGGCCTTGAGCTTTTCCTTGTAGAAGGCAGTCTTACCAGAAGTCAAATCTGAAGAAAATTGATATATACTATACTAGAAAACTAATGTAGGGAATAGTTATACAAAGCAATAATGCAAAAAAAAAATATTACATTTACTTGCATTTACATTAACAGTGTTTAACTGTTAAAAAAAACAGCAAACTCACATTTTATAATTTACAGGATCTTACTGTCGCTATTTTACGTTCACTGTTAAAACTACGAAATTTTTTACAGTGAAACCTGAACCTTATAAAATGGCAATAATTAATGTATCTGATAATCTGAACATTGGGTGATATTGGCAGTAGTTGTCTGCACTCAAGAGAGGAGTTTAAAAATACATTGAGAGATTTATCTCAGAGCCTATTTCCTCTAGCTGTAACTGTGAGATCTGCAGACCTCAGAGAAAGATAGACCAACCACAGGAATGAATAAAAGAATGTTTGCAGTATGTCGACAATGCAGATTTAATTTGTTAAATGATGTGTGGTGTGAAAATAATGGAAGGAAACAACGAGAATAATTTCCTTGAATAGACGTTTTACAACACACAACACACATTTTGCAGAATGCTGCTTTCATTATAGTTGAATTCTGCTGAGCTAAATTTAATGAGTCAAAGCAGGGTATGTGATATGCCTGTCTATTCCCTCATTCCTAATCAGTTTGAGTCTGAAGCAGCTGAAATGGCCAGTTTAACAGATGATTTGACATTTTACAGCTGCAGCTAATCACTATTATAGGAGGTAGAAAATGTTACTGAATTGAATTGATTTGAATTGAGATAACTGGTATGGAGAACAAGGTTAAAAAATGTGTGGTGCTACAACTTCATTGTCAAAGATTGTCACCTATACAGACTCAGCCCCACTCTATTAAATCCCCTATTAGCTAGTAACAAAATGCGCACAAGTCTTTTACATGACGCTGGTTATTGTATACAACACACCTAAATTTATCAGATGAAACAACTTCCATAACTACAAAATTTTACTGAGTAACTATAAATTTGTCTTAGATATTTTAGAGCCACTGTTAAATAACAAACAACAGAGAATAAGATTATGAATCTGGATTAAAGCATGAGTGCAGGTGTAACAGGGGATAGTATGGAAATAGACTCTTATTATGTTTGGAGATTTATATTCACTGTGCACAAAGATATCACGTTTTTGGACATGAGCAGTTTACCCCACTTTATTTAATCCTAATTTTTATTAAAATGTTCATTTTTAATAATTGTTAATAAAATGTAACATTTTTAATTGCTTTAATTTTGGCTAAAATCTGTGCTACCATGACTTGATTATTGATCTTGATTAAATGTATATAGTTGTATCCGTCTGTAAATGTGTGAGGTGATTAGATTTCATCCATTTATAGAATATCTTTAAATGTGTTGCTTTAAGATTTTTAAGAGGTTCATGCCTGTTCCTGCTTTCCCAGAAGAATAAAGGATGTTGTAACAGCACGTACCTTTGGCAGAGTTGGAAGTACTGATTACTTCAGTGAAATTTCACTTAAATACAAGATACCATCTAAATGGTATTGTATGAGGAAGTCAGGTGTGTCAGAGAAGTATGTGAGGGTGGTGTGAGGACATGTGTGAGCACAGTGTGACAGCAGTGAAGTGTGCAGTAGGAACGACAGACTGGTTTAAGGTGAAGGTTGGATTGCATCAAGGATCGGCTCTGAGCCCTTTCCTGTTTGCAGTGGTGATGGACAGGTTGACGGACGAGGTCAGACAGGAGTCTCCATGGACTATGATATTTGCGGATGATATTGTGATTTGTGGTGAGAGTAGTGAGCGGGTTGAGTAGAGCCTGGAGAGGTGGAGGTACACGCAGGAGAGAAGGGGAATGAAAGTCAGTAGGAGTAAGACACTCTAGTAAGGGCAGTGGAGTGGTGCGGTTGCAGGGAAAAGAGGTGGAGGTGGTGGAGGAGTTCAGGTACCTGGGATCAACAGTGCAAAGTAATGGAGAGTGTGACAGAGAAGTGAAGAAAAGAGTGCAGGCAGGGTGGAGTGGGTGGAGAAGAGTGACAGGAGTGATTTGTGATAGAAGAGTATCTGAGAGAGTGAAAGGGAAAGTTTATAGGATTGTGGTGAGACCTGCGATGTTGTATGGATTAGAGACAGTGGCATTGAGTAAAAGGCAGGAGGTGGAGCTGGAGGTAGCAGCGCTGAAGATGTTAAGGTTTTCGTTGGGAGTGACGAGGATGGACAAGATTAGAAATGAGTTTATTAGAGGGACAGCCCATGTAGGACGTTTTGGAGACAAGGGAGGGAGGCGAGATTGAGATGGTTTGGACATGTGCAGAGGATGGACATGAAGTATATCAGTAGGAGATTGCTGAGGATGGTGGTGGTGGTGGGGGATTCTTGTGTAGTTTAAAAAGGACAAGGGGATATAAATCTTATTAGGGCTGCAGCTATCGATTATTTTAGTAATTGAGTGTTCTACCTATTATTCCAATGATTAATTGAATAATCAGATAAGAAGTATTTTTTCTTTATTAAAAAGCAAAATTAAATATAAAAGAGTAAATAAAACGGGTCTCTTAAAATGAACAAGTAATTTGTTTCTTTTTTAGAAAAATGTACGTTTATTGCCCCCTCCTTGAACTGCCACCTTAACGTGGTGGAGGGGTTTGAGTACCCGAATGACCCTAGGAGCTATGTTGTCCGGGGCTATATGCCCCTGGTAGGGTCTCCCAAGGCAAACAGGTCCTAGGCGACGGGTCAGACTAAGAGCGGTTCAAAAAACCCTTACGAGAAAAAAAAATCAAGGACCGTGACGTCGCCCGGTATGGAGCGACGTGGGGCCGCCTTCCCGTGGGCTCACCACCTGCAGGAGGGACCGTAAGGGACCGGTGCTGAGAGGATTGGGCAGCAGTCGAAGGCGGGGGCCTTGACAACCCGATCCCTGGACACGGAGAAGTGTCTAGGGAATCTGCTAGACTGCTGCCCCCGCGACCCGAATTCAGATAAGCGGGAGAAGATGAATGAATGAATGTACGTTTATTGCTGAAATTGAACACAAGAATATCTGTGAAAACTAAACCCATATTGCCATATTACATCAAAATGCAAATACAAATATGTAACTAAAAAATCATAAAAAAAAAAGTAAAAAAATACATTTCAGATTACTCAAAGAAAAAAAAGCAAATGCACTGTACAGTGTTTTCTTCATTTTAGTTCGAAATGATCCCACATTTTGGAAACCTCCTGTCATTTTCTTTGGCCTGAAACCTTTGGAAGCCCGTTTCTGCCACATAAAAAAAAAAAGTTTGTTTACTTTTTTCTCGCAATTCGGTCTTTATTTGACCTCCCCCCTTTCAGTGGTCATAAAGTTATGCCTGATTGGTACATGTGAAAAACAACATTAAATGAGGTTGTAAATCACATTTAGTTAATATAGTATCCTGCTGCAAGCCTCTATAAAGCTTATATTTATCCATTTACTTCACATTAGTTTCATTATACAAAATATCTTCCTGTTTTGAAAATGTGTTATTTTTGTGTTATTATTATTTGTTTATTACTGTATCAGTGTATTACTATCTGTTTATTACTTCCGCAGTGTATTGCTGTCTCAGTATATCATTCTCTCTGTGTACAATTCCAAAAAAGTTGGGACTCCGTATAAAATGAAAATAAAAGCAGAATGCAATGATATACAATTCTCATAAACCCGTATTTTATTTATATTAGAACATAGAAAACATATCAAGAGGAGCCTAGAAAATGTAAGATTTCAAGTGAAACAAAAGGTAAATTTGAATTTGTTGGCCTCACGTCTCAAAAAAGTTGAAAGAGATCCATGTTTACCACTGTGTAGTATCCCCTCTTCTTTTAAAAACAGTCTGTATATGTCTAGAAAATGAGGAGACCAGTTGCTGGAGTCCTGGAAGAGGAATTTTGTTTCATTTCTGAAATTGTATGTTGTAATGTATTGTAATCCTTCACAACAAAATCCTGATACAGGATTCTACCTGCTTAACAGTCCAGAGTCTACTTTGTCATATTTCTCAGCCCGTTTTAAAAGAGCTTTGGCCCAGAAAAGATGGAATTTATTAATATCTCTGTGTATTATTCTATTTTTTTATGCACCACATGAACACTCTTTGGAGTCACACACAAAAGCACAAAAACAATATGTCTCTTAGTAAATACATTCACATTTACATTTGCGGCATTTAGCAGACGCCCTTATCCAGAGCGACGTACAAAAGTGCTTTGAGTCTCTAGTAATGAATAAATCTACACTGGTATGCTAGATTACAAACTTAATATAAATATAACCCTTGAATTCTACAAACTTGGAAAGTGCTAATTTAAATGTTTCAGGAAGAGGTAGGTCTTCAGTCGTCGCTTGAAGATAAATAAGATTAATAGATGAATAATATCCTTCCATTTGTGCATTGAGAATTGGAGCTAAAACAGTATATACAGCAGAGATGGGAAAATGTTTGTGTACATTTTACCACTACTATGAACCAATAGACTCATGAACTTCTGATTGTTTTGTTGGCAAATGCTTTTTTAATTAGCAGTAATATAAGATTTTTCTGTAGGTTCTCACAATGTCATTGTCAAAAAGGCTCTTATGGAGTGACTCCATTTAAAATTGTTAATTCAGCTAAAGGTCAAAGTAATCAGTTTGCATTAAAAATATAATGTTCATGAAACTTTTGCTGTGAAGGATCACAATACATAGATCACTTATCCCATACAAATGAGTCATAATTACTACAACATATAATGTCCAGTACCAACAATACATTCCAGTCATCATGTAATCCTGTTTCAGTTACTGGTTTAATGAGAATAGTGTCATAATAATAATGCAGGCTGGGAATACTGACGGAGGGCTGAGTGAGAGAAATATAAAGCAAATTCATCAACAAACAGAGACTGTATGAAAGCTTTTTTGAAGACTACTGTATATGTATGAGTGGCATATGCATAGTCATTATTTATACTCTGCTACAAAAAGTAGTTTAACCGTGATAAAGTTTGGACTTATGTATGTTGGAAAGACATTTAAAAGGTGCTGTTGTGTCGAGCCAGGATGTAGTCGTTGTGTTTGCGTTGTTTACGACATAGCAGATGCAGAAACACACAAATCACAAGCACGAAGAAGCAGGAAGCCACAGGAGCCACTATGAACCACGCCAACATGGTGTCTGTAAAGGGGAAACAGTTAGTGTTAAAGTGTGCAGTCTAATATTTCATGAGATTTAACATCAAAAGTTAATATTACAAAAATGCAGCTTCTGATGTTACTAAGAAACTGCAAAGATTTTGCTCCATGTCCTAAAACTTTTTCTTTTACAACAGTGTTCACACTGGAGACTCCTTCCATAAATGCAGAATAAACATCTCCTTTATTTATATAATGATTAACTAAATTATTTAATACCGGTGGTTCTTAAAGGAGTATATTTGTTTTGATTCAAAATGTATGTAAAATGTCATTTCAGACCAATACAAGATAAAACTCAGCGTTTTAATTTCACATTTTTATTTACACACTCCATGTTCACCTACCTCCCAGTTTAATTTGCACAACAACTTCCTGTTTCCCTGACAAGTTTTGAGCGACACATTTTAGCTCGGCCCTCGTGTCTTCCTCATGCACTTCCAGGAAGATCAGTAGTGCCTCCAAATGGCCAGCTGACAACCTGCAAATAGCCACATGTTTAACACCTACTCAGTTTTTCACGTTTCTTCATTCTTTTCTGCAATTTATATATTTGGCACTATACATTTTTTATATATTTGTGTGCTCATTAAACATCCTATTCCATATTTAAATTTTCTGTTGTAATAAGCTTCACTCTTTCCACTAGATTTTGGGGCATGACTGTGGGATTATTGAGCTACAAGAGCATTAATAAGATCAGGTACTAATGTTGGGTGGGGAGGGCTGAGGTTCAGTCAGTGTTCTAGATTTTCACAAAGGTTTTTAATGTCAGAGTTCGATTACTATTATTTTAGTGATATCGGATAATGAAGATGAATAAAGGTTTATTGTTTAGATTTGCTTGTGGGTTGCACATGGGAATGAAAAGGATTTTGAACTCACCTCTTTGTTTCCTGATATGTTCGTCCACTCAGATAAGAACTGTCCACCTTTCGACCGTCCACCACCCAGGTGAGCTCAGTGATGTCGTCTGATTGGTCTTCCACAAATGCAGCACACTGAATTACCAAACTGGAGCCTGAGCACAAACATCAAACATGATGAGGCATTTACATGTCAAAATATGTGTTCTGTTTATTACCATATTTACACAAAGACGTGTGTGTGTGTGTGTGTGTGTGTGTGTGTGTGTGTGTGTGCGCGCGTGTGTGTTGTACTGTAATGGTCAGATCCACAGCTGTTTTTGCATGTTTTATCAAAATACAATACATTTTATACCACAGTGCTGTTGAACCCTTAAATCTGATTGGTCAGAAGGTGCCAATTAAGTAAACGATGTTAAATAGCAACAGCTTTTTTCTGGCCAAGTCATGCAATAAATCTGACATATGCAACCAGGTAACAGATCAGATATTCACATACGTAACCCTTTGATCTCCCAGATGAAGGTTAGTTTCAAAGTAACCAACTGTTTAATGTAGAACAGTTTGCGAATGACTCATTATTGTATCTACTTCACATCAGCAACATTGAATCAATGATAAACAAGCCATTCATAAGACGACGACTGATGGCACCTGAATTCATAGCAACTAGTTTCTAACTAATTAATCATTTGATTGTTAATGAAAAATATAATAATATATTATGTGTCAGGCAGTCGTTCATGCAATGGTACGCAAAATCATGATCCTACTAAACAGCTACTTCAATTAGGGTACAATATTTGGCAATTAAATAATTTTTTATCAATCATTGGACACATATTTGAAAGCTGGCCGTCTGCACATTTCTAATCTTCACCACCTTCTTCCATATGGATCAATTTTCTGTTCTGATCTCAGCAAGCCTGGGCAAACTACTGAGTAGGCAGCAATCAGAGGCAATTTTTATGGTTTGATCATGTAGACTTCTTACAAAGTACTTTACAGTATTTGAAAACTACAACAATACAAAACACTAAAGTATTTTGATACAAAATATGAAGCCATTTTCATCAACACTGTCAAATACAAATGACAAAATCCTATTTTATATTTGAAATACATGTATCATAAATACTGCCCATCCCTGGATACTATGAATCCTGGCTCCTCCTTATTTATATAGCATTTATGGATAAGTCACTAGTGTCAGTGCATTCTAATGGTCAAAGGTAACACTAAGTTGAGAATTTTTTTCACGGAAAAATCTTCAGAAGGTTCTAACAAGACTCTCACTACCATGAGGACCTAAAGTTTGGTGAAGTTACTGTTCAATAAAGGAGAAATTAAAAACTGAGAAAATGCTTTGAGAAATATTTCTGTTAAAATGTATCTGAAACTGTTGTTTACACACCATTTCCTATATTTGTATTTGTGCAAATTATTTGTGCTCTATCTGATCTAATGAAAGCAGCCTTTGGTTAGTTGCTTTTACTGTTTGTATATAAAAAATTAAAAAAAATTCATTAATTTTGTATGTTTTAGAGACAGTGGCATTGAGTAAAAGACAGGAGGTGGAGCTGGAGATAGCAGAGCTCAAGATGTTGAGGTTTTCGTTGGGAGTGACAATGATGGACAGGATTGGAAACAAGTTTTTAGAGGAAGAGAACATGTAGGACGTTTTGGGGACAAAATGAGAGAGGCCTGATATCAGTAGCAGAATGCTGAGGATGGAGCCACCAGGAAGGAGGAAAAGAGGAAGGCCAAGGAGGAGGTTTATGTATGTAGTGAAGGAAGACATGCAGGTAGTTTGCTTTGAAAGAGGCAGATGTAGAGGACAGAGTAGTATGGAGATGGATGATCCGCTTTGGCGACCCCTAATGGGAGCAGCCGAAAGAAAAAGAGGTGAAACTCACCGAGATGACTTTTAACCACTGAGCCATTAACAGGACTGGTAATAGTTATGTAAGGAGCTGCGAAAAAAAAAAAAAACGTTCACAACATTATGCACATTATATACTTTGCCGCCTCCTGTTTATTATTTTTTTGTACAATACGCCAAATTCAAGACAGAACAGTAAATTAGTTGAATGGAAGTGTAAATTGGGGCTGAGAGGGCCTAAAAGCTGGTGAAGGTAGCTATGTGACGTTTTGTGAAGTATGCATAAAAGTGATTTTAAAAAGTTCATTACAGTAGAGAATGAGTGCATAGTAACTTTGTGAATGTGTATAATTATTTGCTGGAGTTGCTGGAGGTCATGCAGACCCCAGTAACTCAAAAACTATTTAAGTTATAAGCATATAAATATAAGTTATAGGTTTATATAGGTTTAGGTTTAATATAGGTTTAAATCACTTAAATACATACATTTCTTTACAAATCTAGTTTACAGATACAATACATATAGCACAGATATTGTTTCATTTTGACATTATTAAGTTCAGACTAAATGTCATGTGCTAATTTAAACATGTGTAGTAAAAAATTTGTACAACCTCTGCACAAACCTCCATTTAGTACTGTGTATATATACTATATATACACACTGTACACACATACAAGTATATAGACACTCACATGTCCAAGTAACTTCTGGTGATTCGGTGGTGGGGGTTGTGTGTGACTCTGGAACGCTGGTGACTGGAGCTAGAAAGATTTGTGCGAAATTATTAAAACTCACAGAACATAACACGGAATGCATTGCTTTTAAAATAGTTTTTTATTTAATGTCTGTAACACGTCTCAAAAACGTAGGAGCGGGGGTAACAAAAAACTGAAAAGGTTAGTGTTACTGTAAAGAAACCGCTGGAGGAACTAATTAGGATTATTGGCAACAGATCAGTAACATGACTGGGTATAAAAATCTTATAGAGTCTCTCAGAAGTAAAGACTGGCAGAAGTTCACCAATCTGCAAGAAAATAGCTCTACAAATTGTGGAACTATTTCAGAATAATGTTCCACAACATCACATCAGAGACTTTCAATATCTCATTATCTATAGTATATAATATAATCAAAAGATTCAAAGAATCCATAGAAATATGTGCAGTGGACAAAGATAAAAAATGAATATTGGATGCCCATGATCTTCAGGCCCTCAGGCAGAACTGCATCAAAAAACTGTCTGTGAGCACAGATCATAGTGTCATCCACAAATGTAGGTAGAGCTCTATCATGCAACAAATAAACACATGTGAAGATGATCCAGAAACATCACTGTCTTCCCTGGACCAAAGACCATTTAAAATGCTGAGGCAAAATTTTGATATGATACCATTTTGTGATACTAAAGGAACATTACTGAGCTCACACGAAATGTTGTGTTTGCAAAACTCATTTAAGATGCCATGGACACCCTGTCCTTCAGACTAAAAAGGAGCAAGACCATCCAGCTTATCATCAGCACGGAGTTCAAGAGCCTGCATGTTTGATGGTATGGGAGTGTGTTAGTGCCTAATAGGCAGCTTGCACTTGTGGAAAGGCACCATCAATGCTAAAAAGCATATACAGGTTTTAGAGCAACATATGTTTCCATTAAGATTACACCCTTTTCAGGGAAGGCTTTACATATTTCAGCAAGGCAATGATAAATCCCATACTGCATCTATTACAACAGCATGGCTTCATAGTAGAAGAGTGCAACTGCTTAACAGGCCCACCTGCAGTACAGACCATTTGGCGCATCATAAAATGAAAAACACAACAAAGAATACCAAATACTGTTGAGCAGCAAGATTCCTGTATTTGTTTAAAATAAAACTCAAAGCATCTGATGGTTATATCAGAATAATAATTCAAATGTTTTATAAAAATTCAACAGGTCTAGATTTACAACATTATTTAAGCCAACAACATTGAATGCGACAACTTCTTTTTGTATAAAGCTATCCACTAGATTGCACATAAGATTATTGTGCTATGGGGTAGTGGTATGTATGTATGACTGTGTAATGCTGGAGGTTGCTGTCTTACATAACACTTGAAGTTTCCAGGTCCTGCTAACGTTATATAGCACATTGTTGAACATGACCGTCAGCCAGCAAGTGTACAGGCCCTCGTCCTCTGCTGAAACATTTCTGATAGTAAGACTGTCTCCAGACAGAATTTCATAACGAGTCCCATTTGTTAATGGGAGACCCATGTGAAAACCCTGGGTATAACAAAATATGGTAATGAGTACTGATATACTTGTTGCAATTTTGAGGATTGTGGTCTGACCCTAATGTGGACATGCAAACTGTCCTTCTTCCTTCTATTCAAACAGTCCTTCAATCGATTCCTCCTATCACGCTACACAAAAAAACATACCTTGAACCAGTGTGGACTTTCCAGCCTGTTGAAATGATTTATGTGTGGACATTCGATTGTCAGGTCCTTGTCTGGCTTTGTAGAAACAGGATGTGACATCATCTCCATGTCTTCTTTTCCTTTTTCATAGATGGTCACAGTAAAGCTTCCAGTTAAGCAAAACGTGTCGCTTCTACATGGACAACAGACATGAGTGAGAAAAGGAAAGTTGTGACATCATTAACTCATCCAACACAAATCACAAAAGTGTACTGGAGTGTGTCAAATGATTGAAAGCTTAACTTCCATGCAAACTAAAATGTTGTCTAAATGTTATATGGATTATCATAATTGGTGTCCAATAAATACAGCATTGTTTAATTCTAAGATGTGATTGGTCAGAAGGTGCTGATTTTTTTTCCTTAAAAGAAAAGAAAGATCTGATCTGATTTGATTTGGAAATCACAGGTTAGTATTAATGTGATTTTTCTATTTTCCCTCTATTTAAACATCGAGCCTCAACCTTATAACTGTAGACATTATTGCTATCAAAACAGTTAATATGGCACCTTTTTCTGTTAGGAGATATTTATTTAATATTTATGGAAGGAGTATTTAGTGTCGCTGCTTTAGAAGACTCAGTATTATTTTTTTTGTCCAGTCCAGTGTAAACCACTGGTGTACTGTGCAACAAAAAACAAATGGGTTGGAATAAACAACAACAGTAACAGCTGATGACAATCATTGTAAGAGCTGTAAATAAATAAATACTGTAGAAATATCACTGTCTAATTCAGAGGAGAAGGTTGGGGGTATCATTAAGATCAGAAAGCCAATTCTGATTCAACTCATTATTATTAGATTATACTGAAGCATTGAATAAAATGAACTAAGTGAAGCTACAGTACAAAGCTGTAAATACATTACAAAATAAGAATCCCATATTTTGTTGATGAATCAATGACTTGATGCAGTTATTATAACCAATGTTCCTATATTTTTTGCTCACAATAAAAGGTGAAAACTGTTGTCGAATATTCCTTTGTTGGTCTAAAACACAAATGCAGTCTATAGCAAAGTCTAAAGAATATCATTTGCACAATCCTGACTTCAAACTTTGAACACCAAACTATGCTATGGACAGGAACGTGATTCTGCTCCAACAACTGTAACTGATGTTTTCTGTGACGTGTCTGCGTTTATACATAGCACCGTTCCACACAGTGTCTAAAAAACACAGTGTCAGATACCAAACAACTCAATTTCCTTCCCAGAAGTTAGTTTGTTTTCACCCCATGAAAGACTATGAGGTGGCAGGTGGCATGCAAAGTGCTAGGAAATTATACACACAGTTTGGATGTAAATATACTTTTTAATTTCAAATTTTCTTATTACCCTTGTTTGTAAATAAAGACTAGGTCTTGGTCAAATCTACACATCTGCTTATATACTTGTCTATGCATAAACTTTGCACAGTATATTGTAAATTACTAGATATACCATTCGTTATTAGCTACTGCACCTTCTGTAAACCGTCTGTTCTGTCCCTGTATATATGGACCTCATACCTTATTTATCTACTGTTATCTATTGTAAATAGGTCACTTATGCACTTCTGGTTAGATGTCAACTACATGTCATTGGCTCTGTACATGTACCTTGCACAATGACAATAAAGTTGTATCTAATCTAAAAAATACTTGCTAAACTTTCAGCCATAAGTTTCTGTAGCTTTTAACTACATTAGCCTCAAATTATGTTTGACGTGGTAAACTATTATATGCTTTGTCTCAATCTACAGTGTGACAAATCATTACATTAATAAATTTTTTTAAATGAAGATTTCTATACTCGGACAAATTCATATAAAACATTTGGGTAAACGTTAAATATGATCCTACCTGAACACGTAGGTGTATGTCCCCGAGTCCGATGGCATAGAAGGAAGGAGCCAGAGGTCCCGCCCCTTTTGTATGACCCTGTGACCCTGGCTTCTCAGGTAATAATGCTTGTTGTGCACCAGCTGGAACGTGGTGGTGTTGTCTACAGGCAGATTCCTGTACCAAATGTTAGCTTCCAGAGTCGGGAAAGTGATTTTCATAGCCTCCCCCTGAGCATGGAAATCTTCAATCTCCTCACCAATTACCTCACAATCAGCTAGAAAAATCACAAGTGTCTATAATCTTTGGACATGCAGTAGTGCTTGAAATGTTTTGAATAATCTACTGTAGGAAATTTCTTTTCAAACTGTTTATGTATCATAAAAGTTATTATAATACAGCAACATCACTGCATGAATCACAGTATACAATTTTAATAACATAGCCATCTAATAATATGTTCAAATCTACTTCAGTATTTGCTTAAAAGCATTTATTTTTCACACACCATCCGAGTTCGAATCAGAGCTGCTTTCAGACACACTGGGGTCCTTTACACAGCATTTTACTGTCATCCCTAGAAGATTTATTCTCTTTAATAACGATAGATAATGTTGCGCTAAGAATAATGTGTGCAGGTAATATACAAGTTAATATTTTACTTCAACTTTTGTGATTATTGTGATTCCGGTTTAAACTTTCCTCATTCTTTTATCTTCAGTAAATGTTTATATTCTTCACTGGAAAGCACTTTGTGATATTTGAGCTGTTTGTGTGAGTAGTGAGTCATGTGTTCAACTCTACGCTGTGGTATACACGTGTATTTACAGAGATGGATATTAAAATAAATCATCTTGAATTACAGAACAATGAATGCAGTCAAACATTGACCTTGTTATCCCTTTAGCAAGTATTAAATATGAAAGTTGTATAAAATATATATATCACACTCACTACCTTGCACAGGTATTGCACAGGCAGGGGCAAGTCCACAAGACAAGATCATCCATACGCTGATACCTACAGTACACTGGGTCAAAAACATCAGTAGACATGAGTACATTTTACACCTTTAACTATTTAGTTTAATTTACCATCTATTACTACTTATAAATGATTATTTATGGAATAATCTTTATAGTCCTTAAGACAAACATGTTTAGATTATGATTGTTAATAAAGGATTTAAGGCTTTTTATCTATTACAACCGAAAGAGTAGTCACAGTTTCAGTTCTCTTCAGTTGTTCTTGACATAAAACTTATTCCTGACAGCAGATTACACTCACACAGTCTGCAAGTCATGTGTTTAAAAACAGAGCTGTTAATATAAACTCAAATATAAAATCAAATCCTTTTCACTTCATCTTGTTTTCAATGTTATTTACTAGTGCTTTATGGTGTTAAATGCAATTAAATGATTATTATAATTGACATTAATAAAACAAGATCAACAGAAACATGAACTCAAATAATTATCTGAAAAATAGTTTTTGACTCTTGATGTTACATCACATTTCGCTGTAAGGAACTGTCCTCGATTTCATATTGATTCTAAATGATTTAAGTGACAGTTTAGAGCAATGAAGCTCAGACAGTAAGTAAATAAATGGAAATAATCTGCATCAAAATGAACAGCAGTTTCTGTAACCATTTAGTGTCGAGCATTAAAGAACTAATATTCAGTATTAAAAAAAACTGCTCTGCAACTGCTCTCTCTTCCACATATGTAAACAAACACACACATTCCCAAAATTCCCACATTTTCTCTTGAAGATCAATGAAGAGCTTGTTTATCATTCTCACCTGGATTTGGAAGGTCATCATGTAAGTATTTGACCGGGAGGCTGATGACTGCATCCTCGAGGGAGAGACAGACACACACAGAGAGGCAGAGAGAGAGAGTGATGAAGACATGCACAAATATAGGCACATATGATGAAGGAGGAGACGGAAGTCGTGAGCAGTTCCCTTTTTTTCTTCTTTCGATGTGTAGGTGGTATTTAGGGAAACCTTTGACAGTGAGCGCTTTTAAAAAGTTCCTCACGAGCTTTGGAAATTCCTGAGCTTTCCATGACACATACATACATTTCATGACACATAGGTGATAACCAGACTGTACATGAGAAGCCAGAAGACACCAGAAGTGTTCTGCAGCTTGTTTTTGATGAGCACATTGTTCAACTGTCACAACCAACAATAATAATAATAAAAAAAGGTCATATTTATTTTAATATTTAGTTTACTCAGCCTAATGCACATTAGCAATTTTTTTTAAAGATGTTTGTAATAAGTTTCTCATGCAATAGATTTGCAAAGAAAAAATACATTGATAAAAAAATAAGCATTTGTTTTTTTCATAAAGCTACAAATGTTTACTACTGAAATCCTAAAAAAGGTTACAGCATAATAATGTACCAAAATACATTGAAAAACATTTTCATTACAAAAATAATATAAATTATTAGATATATTGGCAGATTTACTGTATACACACGCACCAACCAGCAATAGTATTAAAACCAAGGCCAGGTGAAGTGAATAATGTTAGCTCTACAGTGCTACCTTTTAAGGGGTGGAATAAATTGGGCAGCGAATGAACAGCCACTTCTGAAGTTCATGTGTGGAAAGCAGGAACAATTGGAAACTGAAAGGATAGAAGTGATTTTGACAACTGGCTTGACAACTGGGTCAGAGCATCTACTAAACAGCAGGACAGCAGTGTTCCTGGTGTTCAGAGGTTAGTACCTTCCATTAGTGGTCCAAACATAATAAGGTCCGATCATAATATACATTTTGGCTAGGCACATGTGTCACTGACCTGGGAAAGACAGGATACCACGATGGTATTTTGGGTAGAAGGTGAGCCAGTGTAATGCTCTGGAGTGTGTTCTGCCAGGAAACTTTGGGTTCATGCAGATGTTACTTTGACACATTCTGCTACCCTACACTGCCCATTAGGAAATTCGGAATGATTTGATTAACATGAAAAAGAGTTTAAGGTGTTGACCTGAGCACCAAAGTTCCCTGGTCTCTGATCTGATCTGGCATCTGTGGGACGTGGTGGACAAACAAGTCCGAAGGCTTCACACCGTGCCAGACACCTTGGTGCCAGATATCACAGCAAACCTTGAGAGGTCTTGTGGATTCCAGTTCTGTTTTGTTATATAGCCACACCCAGGCCTGATTACTGCACACCTGTTCGCAATCAAGAAATCTCTTAAATAGCACCTGCCTGACAAAGTGAAGTAGACCAAAAGATCCTCAAAAGCTAGACATCATGCCGAGATCCAAAGAAATTCAAAAACAAATGAGAAAGAAAGTAATTGAGATCTATCAGTCTGGAAAAGGTTATAAAGCCATTTCTAAAGCTTTGGGACTCCAGAGAACCACAGTGAGAGCCATTATTCACAAAAAAATAGAACAGTGGAGAACCTTCCCAGGAGTGGCCTGACCAAAATTACCCCAAGAGCACAGCGACGACTCATCCAAGAGGTCACAAAAGACCCCACAACAACATCCAAAGAACTGCAGGCCTCACTTGCCTCAGTTAAGGTCGGTGTTCATGACTCCACCATAAGAAAGAGACTGGGCAAAAATGAGTTCCAAGACGAAAATAACAAAGGCTCGTCTCAGTTTTGCCAGAAAACATCTTGATTCCCCAAGACTTTTGGGAAAATACTCTGTGGACTGACGAGACAAAAGTTTAACTTTTTGGAAGGTGTGTGTCCCATTACGTCTGGAGTAAAAGTGACACCGCATTTCCGAAAAAAAAACATCATACCTACAGTAAAATATGGTGGTGGTAGTGTGATGGTCTGAGGCTGTTTTGCTGCTTCAGGACCTAGAAGACTTCATGTGATAAATGGAACCATGAATTCTGCTGTTTACCAACAAATCCTGAAGGAGAATGTCCAGCCATCTGTTTGTGACCTCAAGCTGAAGCGAACTTGGGTTCTGCAGCAGGACAACGATCCAAAACACACCAGCAAGTCCACCTCTGAATGGCTGAAGTGTCCTAGTCAAAGTCCTGACCTGAATCCTATTAAGATGCTGTGGCATGACCTTAAAAAGGCAGTTCATGCTCAAAAACCCTCCAATGTGGCTGAATTACAACAATTCTGCAAGGATGAGTGGAGCAAAATTCCTCCACGGCACTGTAACAGACTCATTGCAAGTTATCGCAAATGCTTGATTGCAGTTGTTGCTGCTAAGGGTGGCCCAAGCAGTTATTAGTTTTAGGGGCAAACACTTTTTCACACAGGGCCATGTAGTTTTGGATTTTGTTTTCCCTCAATAATAAAAACCTTTATTTAAAAACTGCATGTTGTGTTCACTTGTGTTCTCTTTTACTAATATTTAAATAGGTTTGATGATCTGAAACATTAAAGTGTGATAAACATGCAAAATAAATAAGAAATCAGGACACGCTTTTTCACACCACTGTATGAACTTGTTTATATGTTGTGTGTGTGTGTGTGTGTGTATGAATGTAACACACCCCCTTACAGGAACATGACATTCGGTTATGATCGAAGCTGCAGATAGACAGATGTAGAGCAGCATTACTGACACTGCACCAAGAGTGATGAGAGTCTGACGTGTCCTCTTCAATGCATGCCTCAATCTTTCATTTTAGCACATACAGGGATTTATTTTTAGGAACATACACAGAGTTCATTCACATATTTTTTTTGTATCAACGCATACAAAATTAAGCAACTTAACATATGAATGCATTTAGGTGACGTACTACAGAACACAGGAACACACAGGAACCTACACAGGAACCTACACACACAATTACAAGTTGTGGAAATTCTTAAAATATTTTCTTGTGGCATACTGTATACGAGCGATTCTCACTGTGTCATCAAGATAAACACACAGACACACACAACAGGGAACTCCAAAAACGCTGTGATGTTGTGTAATAAATGACGGTAACAAGAATAACGTGCTTTAACGTGACATCATTTAAAAAAAAATGCATCAGGAACAGTCAGCATCGGATCTCACATCTGATGCAACACAGTTTTACTCATTTCCAACCAAAACATTCTGGAAAATATTAATGATCTAAAATCTTCAGAACAAGCTTCAGAGCAAAATTTAAATCTATTCTTTATTTCCTCGCTCACGATTTTGTTATTATTTCGATGAATTAGATCAGATTTCTATTTAAGGAGCTGCTTTTATATTAAAGCTGGTAGAGTTTATTCATCGTGGAAGATAATTTTTTTTAATAATTTTATAAAAATCTGCCATTTGATTGTAAACATGCTAATCTGAGAGATACGACTTTGTGGCCACCAGTGTGTTTTTTTTCCCCCATCCAAAATAAAATGTAAAAAATAATATTTTATATATAATGAGACATGTCCTTACTGACGGCGATCCAAAAGTTATTCTTGTGCGGATTTCTCAAATATGTTTAACAATTGTATTTATTGTACATGTAAACAATGTAGTATTATATTTGTTTTTTATTATTTTGACAATACTCCAGAGAAGTGGACAGATTTTCTTCATGGACTGCAGTCTGCTGTGCAAAAACATTTAGCAATTTAAGCAATTAAAATAACTGTGACCAGACCAGGGGGAAGTCTTTAAAAAGGAAAAAGAAAGTCATTGAAGGCCTAGGAAACTTGGCAAACACTGGCTATTTCTGCCTCAACATGATCACTAAAGCATGAAACACCTTAAAAAGAAATAACACAGAAGATTCTTTAAATTACCTTAGGAGTTTATTTTCAAAGAAAAAAACAAAAACAAAGGACCATCAGGAAAATACAGGACTTCCTGCCACACAAAGAGAAGACGAACGATACAGTGCCACGACTGAAACACAGACATCCAGATCAGCCGGGAACGTTTCTGAAACGTCATTATTCATATCTGTCTGAGTTATTAGCATTAAACAACTAAAAAGTGAAATACAGACAAAAGAAAAAAGAAAAAAGATCAATACAAAAAAAGGCTAATATTTCTGTAAGAGAAAACATAAATAAAATAAACATTAGTGTAGCTCAACATTGCCTCTGTAAACATTTTCCAGGTGAACAGATGAACATTATATTAAGTGAGCACTAGATTACGACTGCACTATATCGCTGTACGCCAGAAACTGGAAATAACGTTCAAGAAAATGGCTAAAGTTAAACTCCTTATCTATATCTAGAACTGGAGCACTTAAAGCTCTTCAAACAGGAAAAAAAAAAAAAAAAAAAGGTTGCATTTCATGTAGTGGTTCCTTAACGTCAGTTCTTAAGTTTCTCCATTTTGTCATGATCGCACAATTGATTCGATTTTTCTTATGCAAACACCACAAGCGCTAATCTTTCTGCATGAAGCTAAAAAGAAATCTAAACAACAATAATTAATACTTATTAGCATTAAATAAAATTATACAAACAATCAAATAAAAGCACCTAACAAAATTATGGTGGTGAATAGTGTGTGTGTGTGTGTGTGTGTGTGTGTGTGTGTGTGTGTGTACTTCAAAACTGTAGGAAAGGATAAAAGAATGAGGTAAATTTGAAACAAAATGTTTGTAATGATGGACCCAAAACCCCCCCACAGTGTTAGCCTTTAAGTACATGGTGTTCAAGTCGTGTTGCTTTTAAAGACAGTGTTTCAAACAACTGACAACCATTTGGCAAATTATAAAGCCTTAAACTTAATAAAGGCTGATGTGAAAGAGGTCTACAGAGAGCAGAGCAATGAAACAAAACCATATTGAGCTGTGTGTGTGTGTGTGTGTGTGTGTGTGTGTGTGCGCATTATGTGACTGCTATAGCTCTCCTCAGTGACGTCCACTCACAGAGCTGAGATGTCTTCAATGACATGGAACACTGTGCGCGCTACGCTCTGAAAGAACATGTTTAATATCAACAAGCGGCAGGTCACCTGACAGGAAGCCACAGAGGAGGCAGAGAGAATCACACTGATCATGCTGAAACGTATGCAACACTGAGGAGGTTTAAAAAAAAAAAAAAAAAAAAAACGAAAAGAAATTGAAAATGAAACGCTTAGTGTGTGATTTTCACTGAAACGGAACACTAATGTGATAAGGAGATGATGCTGAACATAAAGGACCGCTCACGACAGCAAACGACTCCGAGGTCACGCACAATAGACTCAGACAGGCTCAGTTTGTTATTGTTACTCTGTTAAACATCATTAAAGGAAAAAAGAAAAAAAAAAGAAACTGCGTGAAGTCATGCCTTTCAACTTTAAGCACAAGAACAGTATTTTCACACTACATTCCCACTTAGTGCATCATATATATTTGGAAAAATCCTAAAAATCAAAAGTTTGTGGGGGGGGGGGGGTTGAGTGACAGATGAGTTCCGCATCTCAAGATGTGATTCAATGCGAACTCTTGTGAAATCTGAACGTTTTGGTTTATCACACACGCGACTGAGGTGACAAGTCTCTACTTCCCTTTATTTTCATATCGCATTCACAGCAGGTGCATCATTTCAGATACGGTCTATAAAATCTCTCGTAACTAGAGGCATAAGAACGCCGGAGGTCCAACGCTCACCTGCCAAGTGAGAGAAAAGGGGCGGGGCCAGTCTAATTAAGACGCAATGTCCATGCTTGTTGCTTTCTGCCATTTGGAAATATTAGGGTGGCTGACATGAAAAATTTATCTTGCTGGGAACGGTGAGAACGTGCGAGCTTTAAAAATCACAGGTAGAAGATTACGAGAATCCACATAATTATTAGTGAATAATAATTATAATAATGGCACTACTACTAATAATTAATAATAATAATAGCATTAAAATATTCTTCCATGGTCCATCTCTTTCCTAGACGCGTCACACATACATACCTGTCCATAATGTGAATACGCTTCACTTTCCCGAGACCTTCTGAACGAACACACACACACACACACACACACACACACTCTCTCTCTCTCTCTCTCTCTCTCTCACTCACTCACTCACTCACTCAAGTTTACCTTCTATCCTGAAACTCTTTCGTATTCCCTAGCAGTTAAATGGCGTCCGCCTTCATTCTACCACTTGGTCAATCAGGGACTTCTACAGAAAGAAAACATTTACACAGGCTAGCAATAATACTGTAAGATCAAGACCTCCTGCCAGGACCTTCTCTCTTGCGCACACGTGTGTGGGGTTTTTTTCTTCATCTAAACTGAAAATATCTATACAGCTCTCAGTCTGGTTTACGACAGCAGGTGGGTCGCTAATGTGGTTTCTGCTGATCACACTGAGGATCTCTGCTTGCTTAGATGTGTGATGGCTGAAGGGTTTCCCAACGCTGTCGTCACGCAAAAAAAGGGATTGGTCATTCCGGGCTGAGTGGGAGAGTTTACCAGCTGAGTAAGGATGTGCGCCCGAGTGTCATGAAGTAGACCTGGCTGGAACCTCCAGAACGCACTGACGCAAAGAAAACCTGGGAATAAACAAATAACAAGCAAACGCATGACGAATGACACGTTCTCAAACTGTGAGGTGAAAACATCATGTTCCCGAGGCAACATATACAATCCATTCGGGAAAATCCCTGAGGGGGAATACTTGTTCAACAAGCTGCGTGCGCGCGTGTGTGTGTGTGTGTGTGTGTGTGAGAAAGAGGCAGAGTAAATCTCACCTTGTCATTGCGTTCACAAAGGAACTTAAGCCTCTGAGCTCTCTTATGCATGAAAACTCCATCTAGGTGGCCAGTCTCTACAGAGCGAATCTCGATGGCCTTTTCTCCCCAACCCATGATCTGGTTTGAGCGAATGTATGCTAAAAAAAAATAATAATCATCAAAACAGGAAAAAAAAAAAGCTACTGGAGAACACTACAATTTCTCTTGTTTGTACAGTATATTTTTTTTAATGCTAATCAATTTAATGTTAAACCATGACAAAAACTCCACATTAGTTTCAAAGTCTATGTAAAGGGCTGCATAGCAATAATGTGTGTGTGTGTGTGTCACATACCCACAGAGGTGGGCATCTCTCCCCACTGTAACACTACATCCTTTGTAATGCGGCCGTAGGTGTTCACGTACACACCCTCGTCCTCGTAACACACGAGCAGCTCGATGCCGTCCGTGTTTGGCAGAATGATTATGGCATGTGACTGAATACTGGTCTGGATCTAAACGCCGAGCAAGGATTCAAAGCGAGAGTCAGGATGTGTGTGCTTGTGTGCAGACAGACATAATCTTTTTGACTGTGCACTATTTAACTAATATAACTATATACACAATGATTACTGCTTTTGTTTTAGCACATACATGAGTGGGCAGGTAAATGTCATACACAGCTCCCGAGTCAACGTCCACAGCATGGAACCCTGAAAAGGACCCGTAGATGACCTTTAACCTCTGTCCTTCCTCTACAGTCAGGTCCACGAGGAGGGGTTTGTGCACCAGATCACCAAATGACTGAGATGAAAGAGTTTTCATTAAAATTATAGGTATGAATACTAAAATTAGTAAATTCATCAGGTATATATTCTGTTTAATTGGTCAAGCCAATCCTAACCAAATCTACAGCTGTGGTTGCTCAAACAGCTGAAACACAGCTGTACTGTAATACTGCCTGCTCACAGAGAAGATGGCATACTGAGTCTGACTGCAGTGGCTAAAGAGACTGGAGCATAGAAACAATGTACAATGTATGAAGAAAAGCCTACAACAGAACATTAAAAATGTTCCCACATACTAAAACAGCAAAGGAATCATTTGAATAATGTCTATTCAACAAAATTTGGTCAGGGTGATATGAATCACTACTGACCTTGAAAGCCATGAACTTGTGGTAGGGCTTTGGGGCCCAGGCATACACCTCCACAGAGTTCTTCAGTGCAAGGACCAGAAACTTGATCCTCTCATATTTCACTAGAAATGAATTGAAAAAGAGGAACACAGTTCGGTCTAAAGAAATGACAAATCAGCTGACATGCTGCAAATATATCATGTGGTTACATTATACACTCAAGACATATTTACATTAAAAGATTTTCTTTCAGAATGGTTGTCCAGTATGTCCCGAAAAAATTAACATCATGCCAAGAAGCAGCTTACTGTCGTTCATATTTCGATTATTTGATCTCAATTATTTCATGAAAACAACACTCAATTGCTACAATCTATTTTCAGTCATTTTAACTATACATTTATTTTAATTAAAAGTAAAAAAAAAGATTATTTAGGTAGGTAGCTAATGAATAAGAACTCATCAAAAATTGTTTCAATAAAAACTTAAAACTATAAAAAAAAAAAAGTGTATGTATTGTTATATAAAAAAATAAAAAAAATAAAAAAAAGCTTGGTCTGAATAAAAAGAATCCTCTGTGCAAATGAAAACACCATATTTCTGTCAGACACCTATTAACACCACAAAAGCATGTAAAAATTTAGCTGGTCTGCTAAACAATTGCATGATTAAGTCATTGTTAAAGTATTCAATTGTTTGCTGTAATAAACAGGTGTTCAGCTGTTCAGCTAACAGCGAAGTTTTCCTGCACACAGCCTGAACATAAACAACTGGAACAAAATAATGTTGCTTATTAAATACGAACACTGATCTACTGAACTGATTAATTTCCTGGTATGTTCCCCCTTTAACATCTCAAACAACGAAATGCGACCAACAGGTAGTGTAATGCTAATCAGTAACAGCTCCTTAGCGCTTCCCTCCCGTCCAACCCGTGAGTATGTTACACCTCCATATCTGGCAATACTTGAATCGCTTGTTCATGGTGATCAGAACTCAGGTCTGAACTCTGGAGAGTTAAATCATCTGGAAAGAAAAAGGGAACATACCAACTTTGTAGTGGACACACCCCTCCAGATCTCCTACAGTGGTCCATCCCTGTTTTTTCTCCACCTCTGGGTCATTGTGGAGAATCTTGTTCCTCAGCCAGGACAAGTAGTACACCCGCAATTTATTCTTTTTCCCTGAGAAAAAGGAGGTACAGGAAGAACAGGAAACAAGTTGGTGAAAATCAGTAAAAAGCAGATAAAATAATCAGGGGTTTTCTACTGCACGACTTGAACAATGAACTCTGTAACCAAAAACTCGCAAAACTCATCAGTTCCGAAGCGTCCGCATTGCTTTTATAGTGATGTAAAGCATATTCCAACCAATCAAAACTAATCAAGGGCATAATTTGAAAACCGATTATTGCATAGATACTTATTATTAGACTTATTAAGCATAACCATCTTGCTAATAAATGATAAATTAAACAAGGAAAACTGCTTCTAACAAACATCTATGCCAATAACATTTGTTATTCAGAGAACACATTCCTACAACTAGCAGGCTCTCAATGCAGAGGACATATGAACCATTAAACCAAACTTAATCAGATACATCACTTCTTTAGGTTATGAATGATTTAGTACACATTTCTCTCAAGGAGAACAGTTTAGGGAAAGAAAGACATTTGGGCTAACAACCTACACAGCATACTCTGTCTTTTATGTTCGTCATATGATTGAGTGCCTGCCTGGATAAAGCACACTTAAATGACCAGCACACCAGCTGACAAGCCACTTCTCTCCTTCTTCACATGATTATTCTCTCTCTCTCTCTCTCTCTCTCTCTCTCTCTCTCTCATAACACTTATGCCTCCTGCTGCCTGTTCAGATGCCTGTGTCGCTGACTCTTTCTGTCTTCTGAACCTGCCTGCCCAATACTGATGGTCTACCATGGCATGGAGCATCCTCTACCTTAGAATCATTCCCTGCTGCTGAGGACTGCACTGAGATTTGCTTTAAATGGAACTGCATGCATACCCTTGTGGTTGATGGGGATAAGTCACTTAAACTTCACTTATGAAAATGGTCTATGTCCAGGTCTCCATCAGTTTTCAGTGGATCATATTTAAAGCTAAAAGAAACACACTTATTTCTGTATGACCATTTAGTAAAGCTGTGGAATAATAATAATTTAAATGAATGTTATTAAAATATACAGTGAAGAAGATACATTTCCATTTAAATCTGGCTCCTTGCAATATTTTGTATCCGCATTCTGTAGAGCTGCTTTCTGACAATGTCCTTTCTTCAAACAAACATAGAAACAAACTGAATTTATCTAACCATAAAGCCAAAAATATATGACCGATTCAAATGAGAAGTTTGTCTTTCAAAATCTCACCGGTTTTTCCTCAAGTTCTGGGCTTGAGACACCAGTACTTTAAAAACATATGTAATGGAAACAGACTGTGCACGTAAATTGACAAATGCTGCTGCGTGCTGAGCGTGACAAGGTTTACTCAATTTCCTTAGAAGTTGGGAAGCTGTAATATGCTTTAGCAACTCTTCCTCAATAAAACACAAACGAGTACAGAGTGAACTCTTACATGTATTTATATACGGGCACGTGCGTGCACACACACACACACATTCAAATAAAGGAAATATAGTACTTTTTTTTCCCCATGAGAACACAACGAACACAATACAATGTCCACTTACACTGAAACTGCTGGAAAAAAGTACCTGATATGGTCACCAGCACGTTTAAACCTTCCAGGACGTCCATTTGCTGAAAGCGCCTGCGGTTGATGAGCGGATAGACCTTCCCTTGACCACTACGATCAAGCAGCATCAGACCACTTTCTGTCCCGACCAGCAGATTTACGCCTGTTAGGAAAACAGGTGAAGAATTGTATATGTTACAAATTCAACGCTACAACAACTGGCAAAGAGCTCAGTCAGATCAGACATCATCACAAATCCCTAATAATTAAAGTCTAGAGGGTATTTGGCTGAATGTCATCAAACACATACCAACAGAAAGAAAAATCCAGTGATGCACATATATAAATAAAAAATAATAAATACTGCTATTGATAAAATTGCATGAAAAGTGTATTCACAGAATCAGTTTAGGAGAAAAGGAGGTTTGCACCACACTAGCGACGTTCACGTGCACTTTTTTGACATTCCGATTATCGACGGCAGTAATCGGTTTAACGAGTTTACATTGCCGGATTTTTTATTTTGTATGGTTTATTTATTCGCTCCATGTAAACGCACCTACGGTGTATGCACTGTGTATGTGTGAAGAAGATATTTACCCCACAGAGCAGCACACAGGATTTCGGAGTTGAACCGTTTTTTGTACTTCCGGATCTCCGGCGTGTCACTCTGTGGTCGAGTGTTGACTGGGTTTACGTTCACCACGGAGCCCTTGCGCGATGCATCCTGCCTCAGTGCCTCCTGCAGTCTTGCGTCATTCCCATAACCTAGAAACCCAAAAGGTCAAACACAGCTCATACTGCACAACAATCCACCCCACAGCTAAATATGGGCCAGAAGTGTTCAATCAAAATCTAGTACAGATTAGAGTTCTATAAAAATGTGCAATTGACCGCTTATTGCATGAATACACATTTTCTCCTTTGAATTTTTCAGTACAGAAATAACATTACGTTTTTTGGAGATTTATAAAAATGTGTTCTGTATGCTTTCTACGACTGACTAACTTTCTTTCGGCTTCTCCCGTTAGGGGTCGCCACAGCGAATCCTCCGCATGTTTGATTTGGCACATGTTTTTACGCTGGATGCCCTTCCTAACGCGACCCTCCCCAATTTATCCGGGCTTGGGACCGGCACTGAAAGTGGCTGGGGTTGGTTCCCTGACCGGGGATCGAACCCGGGCCGCAGCGGTGAGAGCGCCGCATCCTAACCACTAGACCACCAGGGACTTTCTACGACTGACTATACTTCCAATAACCACACCCGACATTTTACTCGTCTGAGCTATATTAAATTCGCAACTGTATTTGGTCATTAAGCATTTCAAAAGATGAGATGAAAACAGTGTTCATGTCTACAGGGACCTCGTCGCTTTGCACTGGAACAATAGGGAGTTTAAAAATTAAACAATTCAAGCTTTAAAAGAGGTAATACACTTTTAAATAGGTTTTTGTACATTTATTCTTCATTACACACACACACACACACACACACACACACACACACACACACGTTTGCCTGGCCCAAAATAAATAAATAAATAAATAAAAATAATTACCACCTGGATTTAACAAATTAAATAGGTGAGAGCTGCCGCTGTATAATAACTGCAGTGATTAATATGTTTTAGCTGCAGCATGTTATTTAACTCTGACTGATGCAATATGTGGCAACCATGTCAGAAGCCATATCCTGTGGTCATGGAAAAGACCTTTCTGTCAGCTGCATTTCTCACTTTTTTCCTGTTTTAAAGCAGTAAACGGAGGCCATACTTGGCAGAACCGCAAACACACACACTACAGTAACCACAAGGTATGTAATTTCTCTGATGTGGTGGGCATCCAGCTTATTCAATGTATGAAGTATGGAATGTATAGTCAGTCTTTCCCCCTGCCAGCGACAATTCCTCTCCGCTTCACGTGTCTAACAGGTTTGCTCTCCTCAGAGAAGCACCAGCTGAAAAACCCGAAGGAGCTCTGGTTATAGGAGACTCTATTCTGAGGCACGTGAAATTAGTTTGACCTTCAGGGGCACCAGCAGCACACGAAAGGCATATACCGGGAGCCAGGGTGCCGCTGCAGGGTGCAGCAGGTCAGCTTAGGTTTTTAGGAAATCATAGGTTCTCTAAGATTTTTCACAGAGGAGCTAATGATATACGCCTTCGACAGTCAGAGGTTACTAAGAGTTATATACTAACATTATAGAGGTGTGTAAATTAGCAAAGGCAATGTATTAATATACTCTGGGCCTTGTCCCAATGCGGCGTGGCAATGTAGCTTAGAGCAGATTATGGTCGCTGAACTGATAGATGTCCAAATAGTGCTCCAAAAAAAATGTGTACTTCTTAGATAATTGGAGCAATTTTAAGGGCAAGGCTGGCCTGTTGGGGGGGACAGTATCCATCCAACTCAGGAAGGTGCTGCTCTCATATATTGCAGCATCGGTCATTGTCTCAGAACAGCACTAGTTAACCAGTGACTATCCAGAGTCAAGGCCAGGGAGCAGACAAACAGGCTAAACCATCCATAGCTGCATGGTTATTATTAAAAACAATAAAAATTTTGATTTACACAAATTGCTTCACCTTGCATACTCAAATGCTGTTGTTTATTTTTTTAGGAAACAAACAACAACAAACAATTTAACTCAAGGAGAAATTCCCCATGCACTCCTCAACAAGCAGCCACTATAAGCTCGATATGTGGCTTTAGAATTTTATTAAAAGTACACTTTTATACATAAATACCCTGATTCAAAGTTTTATATAGTTATAATAAGCAAAACATCAAATCCGATAAATAAAGAAATGAAATAATAATAGTCTGATTAATTGATTATCAAAATAATCGTTACTTGCAGCCCTAGTCAATTCTATTAATTATTATTTATAGACCCCCTGGGCCAAGTGATTTAAGCATTTTATCAATAAACTCCCAGTTATCAGCATTGTTTCGTTCATCATCTGACCCCGCAGAGCTTGACTGGGCAAGTCAAGCTTTTTATCTGTAGATTTCTCTTAAGTAAAAGGAGTAGATCCGGCCCGGGGATCCATGAAATTACAGAGTAAGAACAGGAGCTTTGAGGATGGATTTGGACTCTCCTGAGTGTAGCAGACTGTTGACATTAAGTACTCAGGACTACAGTTTGACCATCATCACTGCCCACCTTAACACTGTTTAACTGTAATTAATGTACAGTTAAAATGGCTCAGAGTTCAACAAATTGGAGGTGTGGGAAAAACTTGTTTTTGGCCAGATTCTAAGCACGATCTTGCATGTTAACTGCCTCTTTCTTATCGGAAAGCGAGTGTGTGTGTCAGTGACTTGACTCACCCACGTTGTTGAGAGCACTGCCTGTGGACGGAGAGATCTGGAGCAGACGTGGGTCTATGAAAGGAGTGAAGGAGGAGGAGGACTTGTGCTTCTGCATTGTGGTGGATTGGGACTGCACATGATTAAATAATAAAAGATATATGAAAACATAATAAAATGCCCTTTGTGTTTGTGATAAGACTAAACATCCACTTCAGTTTTCCTGTGCACATCACCTACAGGAAGTTCTACCTTGTGTACAAGATCACAAAAGGTTCTGTGGTACAGTATCCTCTATAATTACAGTTTCATAGATTGATTTAATCACTGATCACTGATGCCTAGTTCTATCAGCACACTATGCTTTACAAAATAGGGTCTAAGAAGATATCCGACCACCCATCGCTCTAGCCAAGTCTCAACCACTGCATGCTACATTGCAGGCTTTATTCAAAGGTGCTGCTCCAAAAAGTCCATGCTTACGGAGGAGTCATCGTGCCCATATTCTGCAAGACTTACTCTGCCTATCCCAGGGGTGTGAGTGTAGGGCATCTCTTACCCGTGGTAAATATGGTTAAATAAACCCTAGACTCGGTATGTAACTGATTAATGTTCACTGTCACTCAAATCTCCTCATGGGTATTTAGTAATTATACTAAATATTGCAAGATATGTAACCATGTGATCCTGCTCAAAGATGATCACTATAGTCACAATGCTGCAGTCTAAACAAATAGTCACACAGATATAATACATTATATTGAAGCACATATTTGTGATGTAGGATGACAATTTGTTATAAATTAATAAAAAATATTGTGCTTTTAATCCAGAATGTATGCAGCCCTTTAAAGGGGACTAGAGATAAAATACAATGCATTTCTATTATTGGAACATTGTGTAAAAACAGAAAACCACGCATTACAGACAAGTACAAAACAAACAAACTAATGGTAGTTTAAAGACAAAACTTGACATGCAGGTGACAAAACACAAAGGAGGAAAACATTTGCAAAGAAATAGAAACTAAATGAAAATGTTGGTTGGAAAAGGTGATTAAAGCAAGTACGCTTTGGAGTACAGCAAGATGTGTTAAGACATGTATAGATTAGTATTCTAAAGAAAAGCCAATTATGGTATAAAACTGAAGGACTTGTTAAACGGAGGTGCAGCCCAGTTTAACAGCCCAGAAAATGAGAGAGGAAAAAAAACTACACTACAGGTTCCTGACAGCTGTTTTCAAGCTTTCCATAAGGGGAGGTTATTCAAGTTGTTAATCAGCCAGGACAGACGGGTGTACTGACATACCTCCATTGGGCAGGGCAATCTGTCCGGGGTAGCGAAAGGGGACAGGGCAGGACTGCTGTGACATGAGGATGTGGAGGAGGGGGTTGAAGGGCAGGAAGAAGGGGGCGAGGGCTGACTCTGTTGGAGCAGGTCAGGCAAGAGGTGAATTCTGCCCGTAAAGCCATTCCGATCATTCCGGTCACTAAAACTCGACACGGCTGTGGGCACTGGGCACTTTTTTACATCACCTGCACTCTGGAATTGAGAAGAGGCTGATTGTCTGTGTTTGTCTTTGCATAGACAGAAACCTTCTGACAATCAGCGAATGGAAAATTCTACAGCGTGGCTCGTCAAAAAAGTGGACTGTTTTACTGCAACTAAGTTAGAAATTCTACTTAACTAATATATAGTAATTACATTGTAACCATAACATAAAATAATATAAAATAAAATGATGCAATCATTTTATTTCAGTGAATTTGAGTAAAATTCAGTATAATTTCAGTAAATATATACTGTAAATATAATTTCAGTACATGGCAGTAACTGGAGAGTCTAACATACACTGCGTGGCCAAAAAAAGTCATTACCTGGATTTAATGTGAAATTCAACTTAAAGTGAATGCGCATTATATTCGACAATTGCTGCAGTGATTAATGGTTTCAGTGTAAAGAGAACTCAAGGCTACACAGCTGTTAAGTTACAATCTCTTAACAATACTACTTATTAGTGGGGCTAATCAGAAGCTACAATTTGGACTCCAAAGCAAATGGAAAAAGGTCATGTGGTCTGATGAGTCCAGATTTTCCCTGGTTCCTGCATGTATGCTGCATACCGTAGAAGCCTGTGGGGAATTTGTAGTGATCTGGGGTTGCTTTAATTGGTCAGGTTCATGTTGTGTGCCTGAAAAAATTACTTCAGCCGGCTACCTGAATATACTGAATATTATGGAAAGGTTTTTTTAATCAGTGAATTTTTTCCTTCTTTATAGCATGGGCATAATACAAGAGCAAAATGCCAGGATTCATTGGGCTCAAATTGTAAAAGAGTTCTTCAGGGAGCAAAAGACATCAATTTCTCACATGAATTGAGAATCTTTGAGATGAAATAAATAATTGTGCTTTTGCATAATGCATGCTGTAATCAAAGCAAAAGGCAGTCCAATTAAATATAAAATTGTGTCCCTTTTTTTGGCCAGGCAAATTTATTGTATTGTATTATATTATATTATATTATATTATATTATATTTTATATATATATATATATATATATATATATATATATATATATATATATATATATATATATATACACACATATATACATA
>JAAIIK010000449.1:147018-158475 GCA_014706435.1 Silurus glanis
ATACACACATATATACATATACACACACACACACACACACACACACACACACATACACGTAATCTAAAGTAATTTAGCGAAAAAATCGTCTTGGGCAGAGCAACTAAAAAAATTTAAACGTGCAAAGACAAAAACTGGATGATGTTTCCTCCATATTCTCGTCAAAACTACAGGCCACTATAAACTTTGGAAATCAGTGGAAAATACACAAATAACAAAATACAAAAAAATACAAATAAAAAAAAGACATACATGAATATGAAATAAATAATGCTGAAAGATGGCAGGTGTCAACACCAGTGATGCACTTGTTTACGTTATTTAAAGCTGTGAAAGCATTCTGACGTGTAAACTTTCAGATACGAGAAAATAATTTCAGCTTCATGAGTGAATGAATCACCTGTCGCATAACTAGAGTGCTGTCTTTGCACGGAGTGGAGGAGGCATCATTGCCATCATCATGAACAACCATCGTCTTCACAGACTCTGTTTCACCGTTGCTCAATCTCGATGAGCTGTTGGACAAAAGTTTATCATCATTAATATCATAATTATTGCTATTGGAGTAATCGCTTCACTTTTTTCACATTTTGTTAAGGCTAGGTAGCATTATCTAGTGGAGACTGTTCTTCAGTATTGTTATGAAAACATATTATGGTGTCCTCACCCTCCACGCGAGTCCTCCGGGCCTGAGGTGGACTCCTCTCCTCCTTCCTGATCCACCTCTTCATCATCCTCGTCGTCAGTGGTTCCCGAGTCATCGCTAGAGGAAGAGTAATCGGTGACCTTGTGTGGTGGTCTCACGTCCTCCACGGCACGTAGTTCTTTGGCCAGTGCTGTCAAATCCTACAGTGGAGTAGCCTCAAGTTAAACACTGAGAGGACACTGTACAACACTTCTAATCCATTCAAGGGCTCTCTTTTCACCCTCTTGTTGCTCTCTTTTATAAGCTATTATTTAGATTCGCTTGCGTTGTACCATAACACTGAACTGCTCATTTCTCTTTGCTCTCCTCTTTTCTATTCATCTCAAAATCTGTTCATTGCCATTCAGGGTTAGGAGTTTAGTTTTAAGCACAGCTCAGATGAAAGAGTGGTTGCAACAAATATTAAAAGTTAACAAGAACAAAACACAAGCAAAAATAAAATAAAAAAGGAAAAATAAAAGAAATAATCGTAGCAGATGATTGACAGTCTCCTGTAAGAGCACCCAGTTCACCGGTTAGTGAGCCTGTATAAACATAAGCAGCCTGAGAACAGGAAGTGTTCAGAAAGGGTTAATGTAGTTACATAATGCCAAGTCGACCGCACGAACTCGAAAGAGAGAGAGAGAGAAAGAACGTGGTTTGTTAGCAGAAGACAAGTCATTAGTAAGTCAGGTAATTGGATGCAAGACTCTTATTGGAGGTGTGACCTGCTCATGCTTACCACTTCAGCCTATAAGACCCACACCAGAGGATGGTAGAATAACCCCACAGTCCACAGCAGTTCATCATAGACAAACATGGAAAAAGACGAACACCAAGATGTTTCAAAAAAGAGATCGGCTTGCAAGCCACCCTCTATTTCAGAAGCATGGAATTCCCAAGCACACACTAATGCTAAGCTACACACACACACACACACACACACACACACACACACACACACACACATATCCAAGCTATGCTAAGCTACACACACATCCAAATTCCTTTGCAACAGCTCTCACCACCGGACGCCCAGGACGAGCTACATCCTTCTTCTCCTCTGCTTTTTTGAGCATGTGCTCTGGCCACTGCTGAGAGCCCTCAGGCTTAGAAGAAGCTGTAGACAGAGACAAAAGTGTGAAGACTGGGCAAAGCACTTCTGATCCATTACCTGCACATATTCTTTTTTACTTTATAATGGAACTGCAACGCTAATCCTTTTGTTTTGCTATACCATGAAGACTAGAGATGCCCAAACTTGGGCACAGGGGCCAAAGCTGGCCAGTTGTCATTTTTTGATTTGGCCCATCATGCCATGTATAAGAAGAGGGGAAAAAAGAGTGGGGGGGGGGGAAATGCCATTGACACAGATCTTCATTTCTATCTTAACCATTTGTTAAGCTGCAGAAAAATGCAAATTGAAAAAAGAAAAAAAATACATTTTGTATCAGTGAATTGGACTTTTGATTAAAATGTGCATGCATACGTCAAAGTAGAGGTACAAAACATTCATTTCTCAAAGTATGATGGTGGCAACCTTTTCTTTCTTGGACCATTTACTGTCAATGAACTTACATTTTTTTAGTCCTTTATAGGAAAAGGTTTGGGCACCTCTGCTGAGGACAGTTTGATTTGAAGTCAAAAGGTAAATAAATGACAGATGAGAACATGCATACAGAGAACAAGGTACCTTTGGTGGTACATCTCCAGATTTTAGAAGAGCAAAAGTATAGGAACTGATAGCTTTAAATTTAGACTTAATATTTGCTTGCAATAACTACACAAACTCACTAACACCACCATGACACCACCAAAATATTACATTCTTGTTTCCATTTCCTGGCTTTCACTGCAGCTTTATTCTTATTTACACTAGAATTTACATAATGACCTGCTTTTTTGTGTGGTGTGTTTTAGATCATCATCTTGCTGCATGAAGAAGTTCCTCCTGATTAGATTTGATGCATTTCTCAGTAAATTCTCATCCTCATGCATGTCTCAGTTCTGAACACTAGCACCTGTATGCTGGCAGACACCTACATCAACGTGTGTGTGCATGACGTCTGCACTTTACTTTTACTCTTTTACTATGGTAGATCTTTTGATTGTGTGTGTGTGTGTGTGTACTCACTGCGTGGTCTGAATCTCTCTCCTGACCCAGTGTTTGAGTTGCTGGATGTGGAGCTAGATCCAGATGAGCTGCTGCTGCTGCTAGGTCTGGGGACAATCCTCTCTACTCGTTCCCAGAGCAATCGCGGATCAGCGTTACTACAGAGACAGGTATGTGTGTGTGTGTGAGATCTCTACATAACTAAATGCAGGCATACACACACACAGAAGTGGACACATACCTCCCGACGTTCTTCTGAGCTGCCACGTTGCTCTGTGGTGCGCCACCCTGGTGAGGGGAGTCACGCCGAGAAATTACTGGTGACCTGGAGGTTGTTCTTACTGGAACCTTCCAGGGAGACATGCATGGACACTTGTTGATGCATACTGTGTACACTTTCAAATGAATAATGTCCCACAGGTCAACAAAGGCAAAGTCAATTAGTTTCCCACATATACATTCACACACTTAGAAAGATCACACGGCTAAACAGCCAAGCAAGAAATAGGAGGGAAAAGCTGGTGCAAGGTGGTGCAACTACCTGCACAGAGTGAGTCATCTGGGCCTGTGCTTACCCGGGGAGGCTCCTCATGCAAGTGGGCCGGTGGTTCAGGGAATGGCGGGTGCTGCTGGGCACGAACATGACTGAGTGACGGAGTGGACTCACTGAACGAGTGCAAGTGGGAGACGGAGGGAGGAGCAGCCGAGCTGCTCTTTAAAGCGGCTACCTGGGACCACTGCACCTTTCATGAGACGGAGTGGCACAAAGCGATAAAGCAGGGTGAAAAGGAGAAAAAAACAGGAAAGGAACGGTGCAGTGGGAAAGATGAAGAAAATACAAGTTATGAGTTATGAGTGACAAAACTAGAGGTCGATCGATTGATAGGTTGTGCTGCAAATCAGGCCGATTATACACAGAACTGCGTTTGTACGTTTTGCGCTTGCATGAGAGAACATAATTCTCTTATACCAGCAGGTGGCGGTAGTCTGTATTCGGCATCGGAACAGTCAAACCAGAAGAGCTAGAACTCTAAATATCTAAAGCAAGGAGCGTTTCCACCCACCATGATCATTATTAACTGATTTCTGTAGCTTTTTTCAATACTGTTTGCTAAGTTACAAAGACAAGAGCAAGGGTGACAACAAGCATGCTCTTTTTTTTGTGCGCTCATTCGCTAAGCTGATTAGCCGATCAGATTCTCTTTCTCGCCAACTAACTCGGCCGCTGATTCAGCATGCAGAATCGGCCAAAAAACAGCTGATTGTGTCCGCCAGAGCCAACAGTGCAGAAAAAAACTAAAGCCAACTGACACTAAAAACTCCCAAGCCCACTGCCCTCTAGAGGTAGGCACAGGTACAACAACTGGGTAACAATTATACTGATCAGAGAGGCTTGTGTTGTTCAATAAATGTAAGGAATTTTTTGTACCAGGCCTTATAAATTAAGAATTAGATGTTATGGCACAAAAAAGGGCGGTAAAAAAA
Organism: Silurus glanis; assembly: GCA_014706435.1. Classification (NCBI taxonomy): domain Eukaryota; kingdom Metazoa; phylum Chordata; class Actinopteri; order Siluriformes; family Siluridae; genus Silurus; species Silurus glanis. Next base: position 151,302 of record JAAIIK010000449.1, read on the forward strand.
AAAAAAAAAAAAATCGGCATCATACATCGGCTGCCCCGATTTCTAAATATTGGCATCGGCCAGAGAAAAACCATATCGATCGACCTCTAGACAAATCAATGACAAATAATGACAAGCAAAAAAAAATTTGTTTTTGTTTTTTGATTATATAACAAAACAGGGAACTCAGAAGTACCAGAATGCATGGAATTATGAACTGGCTTAGAGTGAAGAAAAAAGTTAGCACATTTTTATTAATAAAATAGCAAACAAAAAAAAAAAAAAAAAAAAAATTGTAACTTAAAAAATTTTAAAAATAAGTGCAACAACACACAAGAAAGGTAACCCGAGACGATTGGGGATGAAAACAAATAGATGGATGAGTTAGCCAGAAGCTAATGGACTGGCAACTGAATCATCAAGGAGCAAATAACAGGCTTTGGGGATGTTTGTTCTGTAACTGTATCATCTGGAACATCAGACAGGCTCTAAATAACACAGCAGAGCCATTTCCTTAAAAACCTGTTACTGAAAACACAAGGAATAAACCAGGAAACAGCTCGGGCACGTTTCACATCCATACCTACTGCGTTGGAAATAAACCACGACTGATGAAGAAAAGAAGAAGAAAAGTAAAAAACCAGCATTGGACAAAACCAGACTGAGCATAACAGTGAGATCTGCTAGCTGGAAAGAGGATGTTAGAAGAGAGCAAGCAAAGAGAAAGAGCTTACAAACCCCTACGTCTTTACTACAGCTAAACTACTAGAGAGAGCATGAAAGAGAGCAAAGTAGATCCAGACTTTTTTAAATGAACAGTGTGAGGACAAAGCTGCATTACACATACATTAAAAAGCTGTAATGGGTGAAAGGTGGTTAGTAGCTTTGAGCAGGGAAATGGTTATTTCTTAAAAAGCTTTTAAACCAGTAGTGTATGTGTGAGAACGAGGCAGAAAATATCTATCTATCTATCTATCTATCTATCTATAATATATAAGGATATTTACAATATTTACAAAACAATTACATCTCACAAATTCCACAGCCCCAACACTAAACGTCAGATACACGTGTCTCAGTCACACACGACTCCCTCACGTCTGTGGAGCAATACAGTACAATATAAAATGATTGTTTTTCTAGGCTTCCACACAGATTTTGTCTTGTCCATCTTTGTCTTAAAGATTGAACAGAAATCTGCGAGTCTCTTCTAAAAGAAGCTTCTTCAGCATGAAGGCGAAGAAACAAAAATAGAGGAAATGTGGATTTAACCACAGAGGTACCGGAAGAATCGCAAAAAAGAAATGAACTTTGTCATTAACGGGTAAATGTGAGTAATGAGTGTTTTTGTTCCTAATTCCGTGGGTCCATGTAAATTTAATTCACTCATATGGAAAAAGATATATGGAAAAAAAAATGAAGAAATAATGAACTTTTTTTTTTTGCAGAAAATGTTAAATATTTCAAATACTTCAAAATGATTCTGATAGAGAATTACCCCTGATACAGAAAAATATTCTGATCGCTTGCCAGCTTGTTTGACCTCGAGTCTTCTTGAACAACCTGGATATAAAATGACTGATCAACAGTCAGCGCATAAGCCATCGGCGGTTTCATGCGACGTTCTGGCCTCACTCAGATCTTCATATGGCTCGCTACGTGCTTTGCGAAGCAACTGAAGAGTGTCAGTGCTGTAAATCGGTGTCTGGCACATCTCCTCCTCTTCAACGTTATGCGATGCACGTAACCTACAGACACTCGTTGCAGAATGTTTATGTTCTACCATATGGTCTAGAATTCCTCTTTTACTTACAGGTTACGACTGGATATTAGATTGGAAATATTGAGCGTTTTATGGCATTGATCATATTTGGTACAGGTAGTTGTCGACTTACGACCTATGCAACCTACGACCATTCGACTTTACGACCACAACCGCTAGCCGCGGCGTACGACAGTGCGTACCAGCTTCCGGCATCATTTCACAGTACTGTACATATAGCCTACTCTACTTACGACCAAATCGTGTTACGACCGGTCTGTCGGTCCCAATCGTGGTCGTAAGTCGACGACTACCTGTATTGTGAAATTTTTAAGATCTGATATTAATTGAGTAAATACATCATTTTCTCTTTCTTGTGTGTGCTCGGCAACAAAAAAAAAAAAAAGTTGTTCTCTTTATTTCTGGTTTCAATTCAATGGCTTGTTTTTAAAATGGATTTGTAAAAGAAGGAACGAAATGTACAGGGACCACCTTGTTATACGGGGTTATTAAATGGTAAAAATATTTCAATACATATTTTTTTGGGGGGGTACAAACATAATTGAGCAAGTAAGTAAAAATGTGTGTAAAACCCCATCCTGTTATGAAGGATTTGATTGAAGAGACTTTTCTCCAATCAAGATCAATTAATTTTCCCCCCATTTTAAGCGGCGCATTTCAGGGGTGTCCCCCGAGGTGACGTATTACCGTGGTTACCTGAGGTTCCATGGGGCGGAGCATGGCAGGCTGGGCTGACTCAGAGGCACTGCCATTGGAAAAGGTTTCAGCACGTGGCGGGACGGCGGGGGGCTGCTTCGGAACCCCTGCAGCCTGTGGTGAACCCTGTGCGTTCCTGCGGTGCCGCTCGTCCACCTGCAAACCCACGAGCAGCAGTACGTGAGAACCGCGTGCATAAGAGTTAAAATTATTTTAGCTGGAAACGTTTCGAATGCAATGCAAGAACATCATCAGGAAAAGCCGAAGCACAGCTGACGTTTGACTGGGTATACCTGTAAACCTGAGTATTTATAAGACTTATCTTTTCTCAAGCGCAAAACAGTGACTGCACACAAGTTCAAAAGGAGCATGTGAGTAACAGATTTCAAAACGCATCCACGTGAGAGGAGAGCAGAGCGAAATGAGATGAGTGTTCTGTAAATGTGCAAGGAGATGAAAGAGAAAATCAGCAAAACTCGATGATTTAAGCAACAGAATGCATAAGCAGACAAGAATGACAAAAAATTGCTGCAGCAACTTGCAGATCTGGACTTGGAAATGGTGCTAACTAATAGCAATAAAGAAACGGTAGGAATAATGTCCGAGATTTGCGAAATATTTGGTACAAAAATCAATACCACACACTTTAACTAGAGATAAACATGTGAAACTCTGGCGTTATTAGTGCAGGAGAGCAAGCTTGAGGCAGTAGTGGTTAATACCCGTCTAGGCGAAGAGGCAGTGTTATCAGTCCAAGCAGAGACAGCGGTTAGCAAACCAGATTAGGGCAACGGATTAAGGCTTCACCTCTCTGATTAGTTCTGAGATAGGGGCAGAGCCCTGGGGTTCTGATGGGAGTGGGTGATTATCCTGGCCCTGGTCATGGGCAGGCGGTACGGCCTGGGGGACGGAGCTTCTCCGGGTTTGCTCTTGATGAGTGGGAGGATCCTTCTCTGAAACAACCTGCTGAGGCTGAGGGATTTGTTTTTTTCCCTGTGCACTCTGCTGTGGCTGGGCAATCCTGCTCCTGTCCTGCGTGGACGGCTGCTGTAACGGTGGAGTTTTGGTCCTCTCTACGGCCAACTGTTGCAATTGTGGAATTCTGGACTTTTCCTGGCTTATCAGTGGCTGGCTCTTGCCTTTGTCCTGGTACTGTTCCACTGAAACCTTTCTGCTCTTTTCAGACGAAGGCTGCTGCTGCTGCTGGGGAATTTTGCTCCTTTGAGCTGAGGCTGGTTGCTGTGTGGGGTTTCTGTTCTTGTCTGCAGCTGGGGGCTGTGCTGAAGGCTGTGCTGGGGGCTGTGCTGGGGGCTGCTGTTGGAGATTTTTAGCCTGCTGAAGGGAGAGCAGGTATGCCTGCTCCTGCTGTAACTGTCTCTGGAGTCTCTCAGCCTGTCTTTGCTCCTCCAGCTCCCTCCACTTAAACTCCTGACACACAAAGTGCGTAAAAAAATGTACAATGATTATGTGCTGCATTTGTTTTCATACGTCGTCCACCTTTGTGATATCTAGTCTCAAACTCAAGGTCGTTAATTCACAAGAATGCTAATAAACGCTTGGCAAATCCTACTTTTCTATAAGCTACGCTGCTTAAAAAGGGTGAAGACGCTCCGTGCGTGTACAGAGGTTGCGAGAAACATTTCAAAAACGCGTGCAATCGGCTGAAACGTCTCTGGAGCCACAAAAACAGAGCAAAGATCAAGAATTAAAACAAGCCCGAAATCAGCCTTTTGATACTTATGTCGATGTCAAGCTGCTTAATAAATATACTCTAAACTGTAAAGTTGTGATCGCTCAGTATAAATCCTACAAACGGACATTTCCCATCAGCCGTGACTACGCAGGTAAATGTTTTTTTCGATCATTTACCTGCGTAGTGCGCAATTTCCCCCAAACAGCAACTACACTGATTCAACCTCAACAAAAAATTGCAAGCTGAAAAAAGCACATAAGAATGCAAAAGTAAAAAACAAAGTAGATGATTCACTGTGAAAGATGGGATGACCAACAGAGCGAACCAAGAAAATAGGTTGCGCCATATGACCCATTAGGAAACCAGGATTTTATTACATCAGACTCCATGTTCAAACCATGAGAAAAAACACTACAGTTTGACATCCCACAGTGTTCATCAGACCCACTTCTGGTACTGTTTCTACTGTTGTAAAAAGACTAAACAAAAAAAAAAATGCTAAAATGACTAAATGTACTGTTGTATATGGACATCCAGAGCTTTCAAATTTACCATACTTTCTTTACCATTAATGAAACTTTTGAAACCGAGAGAACGGAGTGTTGGGTCTCTGATAGCAAAGTGTCAGTTCTAAAAGTCAAATACAAACGCTAAAAATAGGCAGAAATAAACATGTAGAAATATGTAAATGACATTCAGCTCTCAATCCTGTGCACAAACCATGTTTTCCCCCAGAACCCCCACAACACGTATGCAACAAGTACATCTGATTTAATTAACTAGAACGTCTGCATCTAGGTTACTATATTTCACATGGAATTTGATAATCCCTTCATCCTTGCCATTTACAATCACTGGAAAATTCCCTTGGAAAGATGGAAAGAGTAATTCAGGACAGATGCTCACCAGTAGCATGGCCTGTTCATGCAGAAGCTGCTGCTGTAGAATTTCCAGGTGTCTCTGCTCCTCCTCCAGCTGTCGCCTGATGTACTCCTGTTAAACAAGCCCAGAGTCACGTCAGTTACCCAGGAAGAAGTGATTCTGTCGTTACAAATGGTGCCCCTGCGCACAAAGTGAGCTCCATGGAGACACGTGTTGAGGTTCGAGTGTCCTGCACAGAGCTCTGACCTCAACCCCAGTGAGCACCTCTGGAACAATGGAACTTAAATGGACTAAACAAATCATAATATTGTATTTCACCATTTATATCACACATTAACAATAATAGTTGCCAAACAACACATTTTCCTGTCATTGCTTACTTCGGATCTTTATTTACAGCATTACATTCCTATCATTATACTGAGAGAGAACTACTGGTCCACACAGCAACACACTCAAAACACCTGGTCCAAGTGATTCGTATATCAGTTTTACATTTATAGACATCACTAAATACAGACACTGAGAACACTGCAGAATAAAGGTGTCCTCTATGTTTGCAAAAAAAAAGTGCAACAAAAAAACTCGTCAGTGAAACTCCCACAGGAGATAACCCACCTGACCTTTTGTACACTTTTCTGGCCAAAAGCTTCCATGTGTATAAGTGTACAGCGATCAGGCTGAATGTTTCAATGCCAACTTTACATGAGTTACTGTTTATGTCATTTACATTAGAAACAAAAACCTGAAAGTGTCTGCTCATGGCAGTGAATTTCTCCACATAAAGTCCTGCTAACAGTTGTTCAACCTTCACCTGTTCACGGTCTGCTCTCCGTTTCTCCTCCTCAGCTCTCCTGCGCTCCTCCTCTTCCTTGCGTCTGCGTTCGATCTCCTCTAGACGTCTCTTCTCTTCCTGCTCGCGCCTCCGCTGCTCTCTCTCCTGCTGTCTCCTCATCTCTCGCTCACGCCGCTGTTGCTGTAGAGACAAAGAAGCATAGACCACATGTACTATACACATTCTCTAAGTTATAAAGAAGATTACTAGAACACCAAAACCGTTTCTTTGGGCACTCGTCCCCTACCTCCTCCAGCCTCCTTCGCTGCTCCTTCTGCTGCTCGATACGTTTCTGTCGTTCGGCCAGTAGTTGGCGTTTATACTCCTCCTGCTCACGAAGCTGCTGTTCCTGCAGGAGCTGCTGCCTCCTCAGTGCCTCCGAGCGTTCCTTATTTTCCTGCTGCAGACGTATAAAGTCCCGCCGCAGTGTCGACTCACCCGGCACATTCACAATGGAGCTGTAGTTTTAAAAAAAAAGAAAAAAGAAAAAGAAAATGAGGCATTAGACTGGCTAAATCAACCCTAAAGGAAAAAAAATACAAATAAATTACTTGCAAAGCAATATTTACAATCAATATGTGACATAACATTTTCAATATAAATTTCCAAAGCTAACTTTGTTTGGTATAAATTCTCAGCAAGGTAAATCTAAGGTCCACAATGCTGTTCATGACATAGAGCTGCTATTGGGGATGAGCTCTTGCTTTATGTCTAAAGAGATCAATGCAGCAGCACTTTAGCAGTGCAGACTCCTCAGCTCTCACAACTCATCTCCTCTCAAGCATGAAGAGATAATCCACAAGTCTCACCAGTCCACATCATTCTGCAACTATGAGGCCATCATTTGCATTAATATCGTGCTGACCATCCGTAAAAAAAAAAAAAAAAGGTTGAGTTAGAAAAAAGAAAATAAATCAATTTAAAAATGATCGGTTCAGATTGGTTTGGAAGTATCAAAACCAAAGGCTGGCCATGCTGGAACAGGTCTGGGCCTCTCACTTCCAGTAAAGGGAATTATACAGAACACAGACTGTGCTGTGTTAATAATACTCAACATCTAACAGGAAAATCCTGCTGATTTTTACAGTAATAAAATGTTTACATGATGTTTTAAAGAGAGAGAAGGGGGGGGGGGGGGGGCACCTTGGTTCTCCCTCCTGCTCTGGAGCTTCCTCCTCCTCTTCCTCACTGCCACTGTATTCATACTCGGTCTCATCTGAAATTGGAAGAAACAAGTATCACACAGAAGGAACACACTGACACACACACACACACACACACACACACACACACACACACACACACA
>JAAIIK010000449.1:158485-174799 GCA_014706435.1 Silurus glanis
CACACACACACACACACACACACACACACACACACACACACACACACTGCATGTACACACCTTTCTCTCCCCTCTTCTTGCGGGTGCGGTCGATGTGGTCTTTGAGCTGGATGCGCACTTGTCTCTCGTTCGGCTGGTCTCGGATGAACGGGTGTTTGAGCAGCTGCTCTGTGGTCGGCCTCTGAGTGTAGTTCTTTACTAAACAGCTTTCAATAAAGTTAAAGAACTTCTTGGACCTGCAAGAGATTCAGCGCGGAGAGAAAATGATGAAGTTGAAATTAAGGAATTGAAATGCAAATCACTGAAACAAAGAATCCTCTGCTGTGGCAATGGAGAGACGTCACATATTTTGCAAAGTAAAGCCCTTTTTTTAAAAAAAAAAAAAAGACAATACCGCCTTGCTTTCCCGTCGCAAGTTTTGAAAGATTGGTTGGAATGGTTGAGGACTGCTGATTTACAGAACAAAAGTAACAAAACGATATTTTATGAATATATTATAATATAAATAGATCATAAAAAACAAGTATAACAAGATGTGTAATAATGGATAGGCTTTCAGAGAAGTCTGCTGGATGAACTGGGAGAGAATCTTTACTACCAATAAAGAAGAAACCAACGGAGTAGGGTCAGTAAACCTCGGGTTTTATTGGAGACACTTTGAAAACCAACAGCTAAGCACTTTTACTCCTTTTGCACATGAACAAATATACAACCATTTCAAAAGGACGCCCGAATAGTGATTAGAAACCTTCTATGAATAGACTAGCTCTTGTCCTGCACAGATTACAGGGTTCAGCACTTGTTGGAGATTAGTAGCTATTAAAGATGTATAAAAATGGCGCATAAAAAGCTCCACACTGACATACTTGGATGAATACAAGACGAGTCAGTCTACGCTGTAAGAAGAAGGAAGCTCCAAACAGAGAATGGCTGATTAAAGATTAGCTAGAAAGAGGCACAGCTACAGAATTACATTTTCAGCGTTCTATTGAAGAATTTAAATGTATTGCTGAGTTTCCATTCATAAAATTACTGCTCTAACCTGCCCCCTAGTGGAACAACAGAATCAAGCTGATTTTTAATATTTCTTCATTGAGAAACAGAAGTTGCGCCTAACTGCTTTGTAGCGAGTCTCAGAGCTGTGATTACATTCATGATGCTACGTTCTGCTGATTGAACTGATCAGACTAAAACCTTGCAATTTGTCTCCTAATGAAGTCCTTGTCAGAAGTTTATCCTGAATAAATGTAAGTTTATTCAGGAGACAATTTTACACAAGACCTGTATAAAATATGTTCAGTCAAAAAACTTGCCATGCCTAAATGTGGGTACACACGAGCAGGTTTACCATATTAAACATAAAAACAATTCTGTAAAGTTGTATAAAAGATTACGTTCATCTTTACACGTCTCTTTGGCTGGCAATTGAAAAAGAAAAGAAACGTTGTCATGTATTTGTTCATTTGTAAATCATTATGCATAATACTGTTTACTTGTATCGTACCATTACATCGTTATTATGGGGTTATCTATTATACTGCACTGATCTGGTACTGAACTGAACACAACACTGACCCGGTGTTTTAGCCGATATGCAGCACACTCACCATTTCTTGGACTTGAGCCTGGGTGGGGGGTTTCGGGGAATGAGGAACAGCGCTCGCATCGGATGCATATCGCACAGTGCTACATGGAGAAAGAAAGAAAAAAAGCCACACATTTACCAAAAAAAAAAAGTCATCTAATCCTATCAGCATTTTAAAGATCATCTAGATGCCTAATGAAACATTTCTAAACGTCTCTGTCTGACTGCACAAGCAACTTATTATTAGAATCTCAATTACCAGCTCAATCCAAACTTAAATCCTGTTGGATTTAGTCATTAACTGTTTATTCAGCAGGTGATGCTGCTTTACAGAGGAGCATTTAACACAAGACTGCAGAGACAATGAAGGGGAGAGGAAGAGAAGACAGAGGAGGTGCAGTATTGAGCTAAATGCACTTACGTGGCGCTCCCTCAGCCATCTCTATAGCCGTGATTCCACAGGACCACAAATCACTCTGGGTGAAGGAGAGAAAAAAGCATTGTGATGGTGGAAGACTAGAGCTTAGAAAAGTGCACTAATGCGATGATAACGCAAGCTGGTGAATGATTTCTTGTCCTGAAAAGCAAGCCCACACTATGCCAAAATTAATCACGATCCTTCTAACGGAAAGTGTGAGAAAACAAAAACCTGGGAAAGAAAAAATCAGACGGAGAAACGTGTTCATTCTGTTCACAACACAACTGAAAACACCTGCACTGAAGCTTTTGTCCAGAACAACCACACTGAGCTGAGCTTTCAACCTACATTAACGGTGTGTGTGCCAGATGTGCGTGTGTGTGTGTGTGTGCGCTTCTTACCCGGTAGTCATATGTAGCATCTGGGTTTTCGTCGCAGGCGATGACCTCGGGTGCCATCCAGTAGGGCGTGCCGATGAAGGTGTTCCTGCGGCCCACAGTGCGGTCCAGCTGAGCGCTCACACCAAAGTCCACTGACACGTGAAAGCAATCGTTATTCACATGAAGTACACAAGAGTTCGCATCATAAGGTATGTGAATAAAGTACTGATATACAATATGAGCGCTTATTAAAGTATTTGTTTAGTGATCTGGGGTAATTATCTTAATAAACACTAATACTGTAAAACTGGCCACTGGTAGAAGCCGCATCACAATGGGGTGGCCTGGTTAGACCTGCTGGGATGCAGCTGAAGGTGGGGCAAAACTATAACCTACTGTATAATCAGTATAAAAAAAAACAAAAAAAACAATTTAAATGTGACTTCCTCAGCCTGCAAGATCAGAGTATGATCAGCGTCAAAACAGGAAAATCAAACAAATAAGCAACGTGTTAGAATATTCTGAGCTTCTTCTCTCAACACGACTGCTAACTACTTCTGCTGCATCACTGTTTGATTTTGAATTGACTCGTCTGGTTTGTTCGCTCTGGGAAAAATAAAAACAACTCTGCATGGTTCATAAGCTGCTGATGCAGAAAAATATCTTTAAGAAGAAGAAAAAAGCTTTACAAGCTTTACAAAGCCACTCAGTTTCAAACCCCAAAAACTGATTAGTGCACCAATAATAAGAAGGATCCTAATAATCTTAATGGGGTGGCCATGCTTCAGGCAAAGGTGGCAGGCTGAATGTTAAAATAAATGTACTTTTTAGAGCTAAATCATCCTTGACCTGAATCTTTGTTTTGCTTTCCTGTACTGGGGCATGCTGGGAATGTGGAGCACGAGAGCACTGAAGCACATCTTACCCAATTTGACTTCTGCATTTTCAGTCAGCAGCACATTTTGCCCTTTAATATCTCTGTGGATCACATGGTGTGCGTGTAGATGAGCCAAGCCCTTTAGAGAGATAGAGATGTGGGGGGGGGGGATAAAATAAATGCATATATTAGATCAAGACTGTAAAATGTGTGTTTTCTTTTTGCTCTTTCTCTTCGAACGTGCATTGACAATCTATACAACAGCTTAGAAAATATGTTTAGTAAGAGACAGAGTGTGATGATAAAACTCGCAACCTCCAACTTGCAAAAAAACTAAACAAAACACATCCCCTCAACTAGAACTCCTCCTTATAAATTCCCGGCTGCACGTGGCTGCACACGGCCTCATCCATAAACACGAGTCACACTGTCTTGCACCTTGTGTGTAATGAGAAATGATTGTCCTCCTGTAGGTGCCACAGGAATAATACCGGAAATAAAGACGTACATGAAAGCTTTATTAAAAGCCTGACTTCAGCTTGTTGCTGTACTGCAGCGGTTTGTTGCATGAAATTCTCCAACTGCATATAATTCTCATTTTGTTAAAGGTACAAACTACAGAGGATAAGAACCTCCTAATAATGGATTACTGAACTGTATGGCAGTAAACTCATGTAAACGTGAACCGGGCATTCGCCAAAGACATTTTTATAAATGAAGTCTGACTGAAAAAACGTGATAAAATTTCCAGAAGGTGGGTCAAAGTTCATCAATTATATTGAACCCCTTTCATTAAATCACCACTTTGACTACTGTATCCACACAGTAAATGCTACTCTTTACCTTGTGTTCAAATAAGCCTTATCTTGCTTAATAACGGCCCACAGCATTTACATTTACAGCACAGACCTTCATCCAGAGCGACTTACAGTTATCTTGTTTATACAACCGAGCACTTGAGGGTTAAGGGCCTTGCTCAAGGGCCCAACTGTGGCAACTTTGTGGTGCTGGGATTTGAATTCATGATCTTTCGAACAGAAGTCCACCATCCTAACCACTGAGCTACCACTTCCCAAAAGTACAGGTATAGTGTTTTAATTTATAAATCAATCTTTATTATAGGCATGTACAAGATCAAGTTTCAGTGGTTTCAAGTAGACACACACACACACACACACACACACACACACAAAGTGTGGTCATTGGATTTCTGGTGTGAAATGATTTTAACAACCCAGAAGAGCTCGAAGTAAGTCCTTACTATAGAGTTCAGGAAATGAGTTCTGTGAAACTTCTATAAGCCAGATGCACACCACAGAGGTTTTCACAGTATTCAAATGCGCCACGTTTACCTCGAACACCTCTAATCTGTAAAGCGGTGTACCGTCCCCATACTGTCCTAATATAGACATGTGTAACCACATGGCCTGCTCTTTACATTACTCTCACTTATTTCTTTTAAATGCAAGATGGAAGAGAATCACAGAAAGGGTCAGTAGTTTGTAAATGAAGGCGTGAATAAATTAGCATGGGGCAGTACCCGGAGGATTTCCCTGGAGATGTATGCAATCCAGTCTTCCTTCAGCCAGTTTCCCTTAGTGTTCTTCACAAGGTCTGTGATGGAACCAGCACCACAGAACTCCATCACCAACTAAAAACACACAGGGATGTTCAATCGGTCAGAATCCCATTGTAAAAAACTGAGTTATAGTTTATATATATATATATATATATATATATATATATATATATATAAAAAGGCACTAAACTGTAAAGCCTTAATCATTTTTATTTATTTTTTTGTGCATTTGCAGTGTCCCAAAAAGTACTGGAGACACCTGTCTTTTCTAGCCAATTGTCATTTTGCCAATCTGACTGAATTGTTACAAATAAGGGTCAATGCAGTAGTTATTTTGCCTACAGATCATTAGATCTAGAAACCCATTCTGAATCATACACAGACATAAAGTAGTGCAATACGATTATATTGATTTGAATAAATGTGTAATTCATTATTTATTAATAGATATATGAGAGACGATATTAGATGGTCAGACTTTGCTTGATGGTTTGGCTCTTGCGTATTTTGATTGTTTCTGCTACTGCAGGAACCTTCTCTTGTGTAATAATAATAAAAAGCTAGAGATTTAGTTTAAAGTGCCAAACAGTCGGAGGTGATGACATCACGCTGGTTTGCAGTTCTTCTTCCTTTCTGGGAGTTCAGCAGCACACTGTGATGATAAAAAGTCCTGTGTGTTGTGTTGCTTTAATAGCCTGCCTGTGTAAGATTGGACTAGAACAGAACACTGTGCTCTATATTATCTACTCATTCCCACGAGGAGATGAGAGGAAAGAAACATGGCTGACCCAGAGCTGGTCATCGTGTCCTGGTGGGCTCTTTTTGATGAACGCTCCATAATAAGTGGCGATGTTACGATGGTGAGAATATTTCTTCAGCATATTAATCTCCAACTTGATTTCTTCCTCTTCATCCTGGACACAAATTACAAAGAAGAGCATGAGCAAGTCGAACACCGTGCAATTATGTGTGATTAACAGAAGCACAGAAGGCCAAATCAGTGGAAAAAAGAGAGAGAGAGAGAGAGAGAGAGAGAGAGAGAGAGAGAGAGAGAGAGAGAGCGAGCACAGAAGAGAAATGGTGAGTGAGAGAGAGAGAGAGCGAGCGTAAGATGTAGACAGATAGAGAGCACAGAAGATAGAGGGTGTGAGAAAGAGAGATAGAAAGAGAGACACACACAGAGAGAGAGCGAGAGAGAGAGCGAGAGCGAGAGAGAAGGGGGTAAAGGCAACAGGGAGAAGGGAGTAAAACATTAGGATTTCCAATCAGCACAGAATTTTTACAAAAGATCCTGCTGGAAAAAGAAAAATATGTATCCCCCTCCCCCTCCCCCTCTCTCTCTCTCTCTAACATCTTTATCTGTGTATCTGTATGTGGGTCAGGTGCAGGGATGCATCAGTGGATTTGATTCACACACACACACACACACACACACACACACACGACTCTATTAAATCTACCACGTAGCTCCACACAAGCGCACAAACACTGGCTAAACCTTCATTTCATTGTTCTGAGGAATCATTTAATAAAACAGACACAGAAGTGTAGGAGGATTTCACACACACTCCAGTTGGAATGTCTGACGCCTCATCTCACACCTGTTCAGATGAGATTTAAAATGTTGTTTTTTTTGCATGTTCCTCACAGTGTCTCAGTTACTTCCAGTCTCTAAAGAAATTCTTTTACTCTGTCAGCTTGAGATAACACACGAGTCCATTCAAGGACAAACTCAAACATCCCCGACGGTGCTTAACACTTCGTCTGATCACCATTTCCCCCTGTTACCCCGTGGAGAAAAGAGAGTGTCACTCCAGTGTGTTCTCTCAGAGTTCACAACACCACAGGTCTGTGAATTACGCAAGACTAAAGTTAGAAGGTTAGAGTACAGAGCAGTAATATGAAACTAAACAAATAAAACTGCAGTTTGAAATACCTCATGTAAAACCTTCTCATTATTCGGAGATTATTCTCGATAAGGAATAGAAAATGTAGTCCACTGTTAGTTCGGAACATATGATTCTATGATGTTGTATTGTATCTGACCTCATAAACAAGGTATCTGCTCCATTTCTCTGCTGCCAAAAGCCGAGGATAATTTTAACCGGGGTTTTTTTATTAGTATTTTAGACATTAAACACAACTATAGAATAGAATAGACTTTGTCACATATACATTACAGCCCAGTGAAATGTAACTGGACATCTTTTTACTAAGACGCTTATTTGCGTCTGTATTACACTATATGAGCAAACGTATGAGAACACCACACTTTTCCAGCCATATTTGGTTCTTTTCCACAAATTTGGGGCACACATTTGTACAGTAAGTCTTTGGATCCGTTAGCATGAACTTTTCTCTTCACTTTAACTAGGAGACTCAAACATGTTCCAGCATGACGATGCCCCTGTGCACAAAGCCTGCTTCATGAACATATAGTTTGCATTTGTATTTTATATTAAAGGCATGGGAGCATTTTATATTAAACGCAACAAAGAAAACTGGACCTGAAAGTTATGCAAAGCGGAGCTTGTGTGGTATAGATGTACCACAGTGATGCACAAGCATGTTGAAACATCAAAAACTATAGAATCTTCATCATGTGAAAATGGTGTAGTTTATTGAAGTGTTATTGTGTAAACTGTTTGTTTGTAACTTCTGTCGGGACTCGCGAGCATCAGGTTGCGCAATCAACTCGATCACGACATCGTGATGATTCAATTAAAACAGTGCGAACAAACACTAAATCTAAAAGCAGCAAATAACAGCAGCAGTAAACGAGTACATTTTTAGTCACTGTTGTGGTTTTCAGCGAATGTTTATGCGTTTGTACTCAGATGCACTCCTAACATTTAATTCCCTTATTAGAGCATTTGTCAACTACAACGATCACTTCTGTTTTTCAAACGTGACGTATGCAAAATTAAATTATATATTCTAGAGCATATGTAACCCAGCCATTAGGGTTGCACAAGCCAGTGCACTCTTAGTGCCGGTCCCAAGCCCGGATAAATGGGGAGGGTTGCGTTAGGAAGGGCATCCAGCATAAAACATGTGCCAAATCAAATATGCGGGTCACGATTAAGAATTTCATACCGGATCGGTCGAGGCCCGGGTTAACAACGACCGCCACAGGTATCGTTAGCCAACAGGGTACCGGTGGAAATTGGGCTACTGTTGGCCGAAGGAGGAGAAGGAGAGGAGGAAGACGTCTACAGAGACGGCAGGGAAAGGAGAAGTGTAGGAGAGTGGAGGTTCGGGTTGGTACTTTAAATGTTGGCACTATGACTGGTAAAGGGAGAGAGATAGCTGATATGATGGAGAGGAGAAAGGTAGATATGTTGTGTGTTCAGGAGACCAAGTGGAAAGGGAGTAAGACCAGGAACATTGGAGGTGGGTTTAAACTGTTCTATTATGGTGTGGATGGAAAGAGAAATGGTGTAGGGGTGATTCTGAAGGAAGAGTACAGTAAGAGTGTAGTGGAGGTGAAGAGAGTTTCTGATAGGGTGTTGATCGTGAAGCTGGAAGTTGAAGGGATGATGATAAATGTCATCAGTGCCTATGCTCCACAAGTCGGATGTGAGATGGAGGAGAAGGAAAGATTCTGGAGTGAATTAGATGAAGTGGTAGATGGTGTACCTAGAAATGAACGATTGGTGATTGGGGCAGACTTTAATGGACATGTAGGTGAAGGGAACAGAGGTGATGAGGAGGTTATGGGTAGGTATGGCCTAAAGGAGAGAAATGTGGAAGGGCAGATGTTTTAAGAAGAAGGAGGATCATAGGGTGACCTATAAGAGTGGAGGAAGGTGCACACAGGTGGACTATGTTCTATGTAGGAGATGCAACCTGAAGGAGATTGGAGACTGTAAGGTGTTGGCAGGGGACAGTGTAGCTGGACAGCATCGGATGGTGGTCTGTAGGATGGTTTTGGAGGCGAAGAAGAGGAGGAGGAGAGTGAGGACTGAAAGAAGAATAAGATGGTGGAAACTGAAGGAGGAAGACTGTAGTGTGAGGTTCAGGGAAGAGGTCAGACAGAGGCTCGGTGGTGGTGGTGGAGAGGTGCTGGATGATTGGGAAACTACTGCAGGAGTGATGAGGGAGGCAGCTAGAAAAGTACTTGGTGTGACATCTGGAAATAGAAAGGAAGACAAGGAGACGTGGTGGTGGTGGAATGAGGAAGTGCAGGAGAGCATAAGGGGAAAGAGGCTAACAAAACAGAAGTGGGATCGACAGGGTGATGAGAAAAGTAGGCAGGAGTACAAGGAGATGCGGCAGCAGGTAAAGAGGGATGTGGCGAAAGCCAAGGAAAAGGTATACGAGGAGCTGTATGAGAGGTTGAACACTAAGGAAGGAGAAAAGGATTTGTACCGATTGGCCAGGCAGAGGGACCGAGCTGGGAAGGATGTGTTGCAAGTTAGAACAATAAAGGATGGAGATGGAAATGTGTTGACTAGTGAGGAGAGTGTGTTGAGAAGATGAAGGGAGTATTTTGAGCAGCTGATGAACGAGGAAAATGAGAGAGAGAGAAGGTTGGATGATGTGGAGTTAGTAAAGCAGGAAGTGGATAGGATTAGTAAGGAGGAAGTGAGAGCAGCGATTAAGAGGATGAAGAGTGGAAAGTCGGTTGGACCAGATGACATACCGGTAGAAGCATGGAGATGTTTAGGAGAGATGGCAGTGGAGTTTTTAACCAGATTGTTTAACAAGATTTTGGAAGGTGAGAGGATGCCTGAGGAATGGAGAAGGAGTGTGCTGGTACCGATCTTTAAGCATAAGGGAGATGTGCAGACCTGCAGTAACTACAGGGGAATTAAGTTGATCAGTCACACCATGAAGTTATGGGAAAGAGTAGTGGAAGCCAGGCTGAGAGAAGAGGTGACCATCTGTGAGCAACAGTATGGTTTCATGCCGAGGAAGAGCACCACAGATGCCTTATTTGCTTTGAGAACGTTGATGGAGAAGTATAGAGAAGGACAGAAGGAGCTGCATTGTGTATTTGTGGATTTAGAGAAAGCGTACGACAGGGTGCCGAGAGAGGAGCTGTGGTATTGTATGAGGAAGTCAGGTGTGTCAGAGAAGTATGTGAGGGTGGTGCAGGACATGTATGAGGACAGTGTGACAGCAGTGAAGTGTGCAGTAGGAACGACAGACTGGTTCAAGGTGAAGGTTGGACTGCATCAAGGATCGGCCCTGAGCCCTTTCCTGTTTGCCGTGGTGATGGACAGGTTGATGGACGAGGTCAGACAGGAGTCTCCCTGGACTATGATGTTTGCGGATGATATTGTGATTTGTGGTGAGAGTAGTGAGCAGGTTGAGAAGAGCCTGGAGAGGTGGAGGTACACGCTGGAGAGGAGGGGAATGAAAGTCAGTAGTAAAACAGAGTACATGTGCGTAAATGAGAGGGAGGGCAGTGGAGGGGTGTGGTTGCAGGGAGAAGAGGTGGAGAAGGTGGAGGAGTTCAGGTACCTGGGTTCAACAGTGCAAAGTAATGGAGAGTGTGTTAGAGAAGTGAAGAAAAGAGTGCAGGCAGGGTGGAGTGGGTGGAGAAGAGTGACAGGAGTGATTTGTGATAGTAGGGTATCTCCAAGAATGAAAGGAAAAGTTTATAGGACTGTGGTGAGACCTGCGATGTTGTATGGTTTAGAGACAGTGGCATTGAGTAAAAGTCAGGAGGTGGAGCTGGAGGTAGCAGAGCTGAAGATGTTAAGGTTTTCGTTGGGAGTGACGAGGATGGACAAGATTAGAAATGAGTTTATTAGAGGGACAGCGCATGTTTGGAGACAAGGCAAGGGAGGCGAGATTGAGATGGTTTGGACATGTGCAGAGGAGGGACATGAGTTATATTGGTAGGAGAATGCTGAGGATGGAGCCACCAGGAAGGAGGAAAAGAGGAACACCAAGGAGGAGATTCATGGATGTGGTGAGAGAAGACATGCAGGTAGTTGGTGTGAAAGAGGCAGATGTAGAGGACAGGGTGGTATGGAGACGGATGATCCGCTGTGGCGACCCCTAATGGGAGCAGCCGAAAGACAAAGAAGAAGATTCTAGAGCATATGTGTCAAACTCAAGGCCCGCGGGCCACATCTGACCCGATGTACAATTATATCTGGCCCGCAAGATAATTTTATATAGAGCTATTATTATTATTGTTGAGTATAGGCTGAGTATATGTTTACTGACATAAACCCGAGCGTCTTATTTGTGGAGTTAATGTGGCTGTAATTAAGGAAATTCATCTAAGATGGCACTACGAGACAAAACATCAGGATAAGCTGAAAAACCTGATTGCATTTTTCTTTTGTTTTTTTTACAGAAAGAATCAACGCAGCATGAGCGAATTTAAAAAGAAGAAATCCCCCATGCACTCGTCAACAAGCAGCTACTATAAGCATGAAAATGTCTAAATTAAAGATCTATAAACTCAACATGTGGCATTTTTGTGCATTTTTTTCAAAGTACACTTTTATACATAAATACCCCTTAATTAGGGTTTTATATAGTTGTAATAAGCAAAACATTCATTTAAAAAATAGTTGTTTTTTTAATCCAATTAATCGAAGAAAAAAAAAAATAAATAATAAAATAATAATAATAAAATAATAATAATAAATTATATATATATTTATATATATATATAAAATCGTCTGATTAATCGATTATCCAAATAATCGTTAGTTGCAGCTCTTATCTTGAGTGCCCTGCTATAGAGCTCTGACCTCAACTCTACTGGACACCTAAGGGATCCCCCAAGGCTCCTCACCAGACATCACCACCTGACTTTACTAGCGCTCTTGTAGCAAAATCTGCACAACCACACTCCAAAACCTAGTGGAAGATCTTCCCAGAACAGTGGAGGTTATAACCCTGATTCCAAAAAATTCTGAAAAATGTAAACTGTGAATATAAAAACAGAAAGCAATGATTTGCAAATCATTTAGAAAACATACACAGGACAGAGAAAACAAAAGGTTTAAACTGAGGAAATCGTTTTTTAAAGGAGGAAAAAAAAAAAAGAACGTCACTTTGTATTTTGATGACCATCCGGCTTGTTAGAAGCCCTCAGTTCAAAAACATCTGCAGTCCCTATAGAATGGACAGCTTCTACATTTAGAAAGGCAGCATCAATGCTGAAAGGTAAATCCAGATAATCCAGATAAGTCTTTTTCAGGGAAGGACTTATATGTACAGCATTTAAGTTATAGAACTTTTAATATAGAAAATTACCTTATATTTTCATTTTAACGGTCCTCAGTTTAAACTTTTGATATATTTTCTATCTTCTACTGTAAATAAAATATGGGCTTATGCATGGGATTTGAAGATTAAAGCACTGTTTATATTTACATTTGATTTCCCCCCTAAACGCTTTTGGAATGGGGAGGGGGGGTGGAAGTTTAAAGTGGAAGGATAGTCGTTTCATTTCTCGTGTTGATATTGCTCTATTCGGATGGGATTGGACGTGTATGTGCCTCTTCGACAGGAGCTGCTCTGTGACTTTCTTTCAATTTATTTCCATGTAGATAAGCACCAACATGACTTTATAAAAATGCATCAGAGATGTCCTGCTGATTGAAGCCAAATTAGGGCTACTATAAGATGAATTGGGGCTAATGATCCACCAAGGTTCCGCATGTCTAACGCTCACTGGATTATAGTGTGAACTTGCTTTCAAACGCGAGAAGGTAAAATGACTGGTTTCAATAATGGCATCATCTAAAATAAGGTACTAATTGGTTATTGTTTATGCCTGAAAAACTGTGTCTAAACTGTTGAACAGCCTCAATAACAAGGTTTTGTCTATGCAGTGCACTGGGGGGCTGCCGTTTCTTTTCTAATCAAACCCCACACAATGTAAAAGCCCAAATTGCATTGAAAGCCTCATTATTTAACAGATCTCACGCCACATTTCTGTTACCAAACAGCAGGCACAAAGCCACCATGGTTTAGCTTAATTTTGAATGATTATTTCAGGGGGAAAAAAAAAACTTATCAAGACATCGCTGGTTTTAACCAGGGTTATGTCTATTAGGTAGGTCAACGTAAAGAATAAAAAAAGACTTTTAATTGTCTCTGCTGTCCAGTTCCAGCTATTTTTTTTATTAATCTACTTCCTGAATACAGAACCACTTTCCACATCCCTACGATGAACACACCATGAACCGAGTTGTTGTAGGGCTGGAATGATATGACACAGTGCGTCTCGGTCTGTACGAGTCTCTCTAGACGATCCAGTCAACAATGCAGAACAAAGTCAGCTATTACACATTAAACACTGCTAATACTATGTGAGATGTAATAAATATTTAGAAAAACCTGAGCCTGTGTAAGATTGAGAATGCAGTCTAAACTTCCATCCAGTGCTTTTAAATTAAAATCTCGAACAGTGAAATGGTTCTAAATCAATTTCCCAATAGACACCACTTAATATGTGGTGAAACCCCTGACACCAACTTCCCATAGACTGTACTGTACTTTACACCTTCCTGAGTTACAAACAATTCATTTGTAGAAATGTACCTGGAGAGATTTACTGTCTCAGAAACCTATAATTCCCTAATAGGCACTTCATGATTATCTTTAAAAGCAGTTGCATAACACTGATCATCCATATAGAACATTCAGACTTTAGGTTAATGAGAACGTTTTCTTACCTCTGTGACGTCCATGACCTTGATGGCCGCCAACTGTCCTGTTTTGACATGCCGTCCCTGCACAGACAGAAGACAAATGGTAACGTGAGACATTAAATAGAGAAAGAAGTGGTGCTTTAAATGGTTGCATAAAAGCAAAAAGCTTTTACAATAAAAATAATAAAAATAAAAAAAACGTTGTGAACGAATGCTGTTAGCGGTTAGTTGTGCTGCTGAAGTTACGGGTTTTGTTTGACAGTAAGAGAACACAGCTGCGTGCGAAAGGGCGGACAGTACAGGGTCAACCGGGAGCAAGAAAACGTGTGCGTCCCAAGTCATCCAAAGCAATGGAGCATTTTGTATCAAATGCAACAAAGAAAACTGGAAGTTATGCAAAGTGGAGCTTGTGTGGAATGGAAGCACATGAAAAGTAAACACACTGGTGTCAGGGATGAAGGTGAAACATCAGCACGGTGAGCAGAAACTGTACAATCCTCATCATGTGAAAATGGTGTAGTTTAATGAATGTTCAAATGCCTTTTTTTCAATGTTTCTATATTTAATTTATGCATACATCATTAATCATTATACAATATTCAATTATATTGTAGATGCTTATCAACTAAAATTGTCAAAACAATGTTTTATTATATTTGATATAGATTATTTTAAACATGGTTGTCAACTTGCAATTACCATTAAAAACAATACAAATGTTGACTTAGACAAAATGCTTCACCTTGCAAACTCAAATGCTGCTTTTTGTTGTTTTGTTGGTTTTTTTTTTACAGAAAGAAGCATCCCAGCAGTAGAGAATTCATTGAAAGGTGAAATCCTGCATGCACTCGCAAACAAGCAGCTACTATAAGCTTTAAAATGTCTAAATATAGTTTGCATTTTTTATACCGTTCTAATAAGCAAAACATCTCATTAAAAAAAGGTATAGTGAGTGGGAGTGATGGGGTACGTGCTCTCGCTTGTTGATCACATGTCTGGCAGCAGAATAAGATTTTTTCCTCAGATTGAGTTATGCTGGCCTGTGACGCAGTTTGAAAAAGAGGTCTCTTGTCTCAGAAGGCGTATTTGTGTACCCCACTCTCCCAGCATTTAAGAAAGAAGAGCAAACTAAGAGAAGAAACAAAAAGGCTTTAATTTGTCACATACACTGAGGCACAGTGAAACTACTGTAACATCACTAACAACATGCACAATCACGACCGATGTGGGTTTTTCTCTGAGCGATGCCAATCTCTCAAAATCAGGGCAGCTGATAGCCGATATATGATGCCGAATTTCTTTTATTCTTCCCTTCTCTTCTCATAAATACGGTTAATTAATAAGACGTGATACAGAAAATTGTACAATGAATGTTTAATTTAAGCAACACGAGCCTCTCCAATCCGTGCACGTGTTAACAGGTTTTGGTCCCCGTGCCTGCCTGAAGCCTAAACTACAGCTGTTTGGAGACTCTCTCTCCACAAGTAGCATGTTTAATATAATGCAATGAAATATAAAAGGCGAGATGAAGAACGAATGATAAGAACTTAAAGCCCGGGACACACCTAGCCGGCGGTTGGGAAAATGTTGGGGGTGTTTAGAGTGTTGGTCTGCTTTTTTTTTTCCCCCCCTCACAGTTGGCTCTGGTCGCACGGAGTCAGATGTTTTTTCGTCATATCGCAGGCGGAGTTTATCGACGAGAAAGAGAGCCCCAATTGGCTGATTGGCTTAGCAAATGAGCACACCAAAAAAAAAAACTGGACACGCTTGTTGTCCTTCTTACTCTTGTCTTTGTAATTTAGCAGACAGGATTGAAAAAAGGCTACATTAATCTGTTAGTGATGATCACGGCAGGTGGAAACACTGCTTGCCTTATATATTCAGAGGTCTAGCTTTTCCGGTTTCCGTTTGGAGGCCAAATACACACTACTGCCACCTGCTGTATGGGAGAGTTATGTTCTCTCCTGCAAGCGATGTGCCTGCCTTATAATCAGCCTGATTTGCAGCACAAATTTATTTTTTTTTTTTTTTTAAAGCCGAAAATCAGCCGACTAATCACCCCACATTCAAGCACAAGATCCACTCAGACTACACAATACCCATAGACTTGCTGCCATAATGATTAGCTCCTTTCCACACTACAGGCTTTGTAGTGATGTGCGATTCAGTCTGACAATGAGAAGACACACACAAAACTTCCAGTGTCGTGTTGGTCCAGAGAAACTGCTAACCAACTGACTGGCAGGGGGCGCCTCAAAAATATCCTTTTGAATCATGTTTGTTAGAAAAATGTCAATTATTATTTGGTTAAAATATTATTGTTAAAAATGACCTTGAGCGTAGCAGATTTAATCCACTAGATGTTCTACACTCCTTTGTCTATTTTCTCTGTGTGTGTATGTGTGTGTGTGTGTGTGTGTGTGTGTGTGTGTGCGTGCGCATGTGATTTTAAAAGCCTCCAGCTGTACACAGAAAGCTACAGTCCCTCGGTTCTCAGCAGCACAGCTATAAATAGCACTCAACCTTTTTAACCAGCTCCTGTCCTCCCTCCAGCTGTTAACCCACCCATCAGGCCAGCAGACTGTAGGGTATTGCAAGAGCTAAGAGTGTCAGAATGTCGGAGGGGGGCAGGGAGTGGAGGCAAAAAAAAAAAAAAAAACAACCACCCACAAAAAGAACAGAGACAGGGGCACAAAGACAACTCATGAGAAAGAAAAGAGAAAAAAGGAGGGGGAGTTTCTTTAATGTGAAAAGTGATGGAAAGCGATTTCTGGAAAAAACAGTGAGGCGTTTTGTGCGTGTGTGTGTGTGTGTGTGTGTGTGTGTGTGTGTGTGTGTGTGTGTG
>JAAIIK010000449.1:174809-188333 GCA_014706435.1 Silurus glanis
TGTGTGTGTGTGTGTGTGTGTGTGTGTGTGTGTGTGTGTGTGTGTGTTCCAGACTGTAAATATGCAAAGCAGACATTCTGACACAACCAATCATGACACAGCATTCGCAAGATTGACCGACTGGATACTGCATCAAAGTGCAGGTGTTTATAAAAGCGTGAACAGTGTGTGTGAGTCAAACAGATAATCTACACAAACAGTGGGTCTTCCTTTTAAGAATACAAGCACAAAATAAGCACTAAATAATAATACAAGGTCTGCAGCTGGACAGTCCTGTTTGCATGTATTTGATGAAGCTCAGAGGAAGCGAGCTGAAATAAAAACGAAAAATCGACAATTCTATTCAACAGCAGCCGTGTAAACGAGTTGAACTCAAAACACCAGGGAGCGTGAGAAGGCTTCCAGCTCGCAGCTAATTCACACCATCACCTCCGCTTCAAATAGCTCAGAGGCGTTACCATAGACACAAAAAACAGCCTTATTCGACATGAAAATCAATCCGACGAGTCGTTTTGTAAGAGGCATGTGTCCCTTGTACATACGCGACTTTTCATATGAGCAGGTCGGGAAGATTTCGAATGTGTCTGTCTTGTAAAATCAACAGAATGTGAACAGCGCATGAATGAACATGCATAGCACATGCTGTCAATCATAAAGCAGACGTGGATGCAGTGTTTGGCCGTCAGAAGCCTGCACTGTTTATTAAGTCTAAATTTGAGTTACAGAAGGTCTGTGCTGGCCATGGGGTGTGTCAATAGATTCCACCAGCGATCATGGTTATGATTAAATCACATGATTTGAGTGACCGAAAGAAACTTTAATAATCTTCCATCGGGTACCATAGTTACTCATGGATATTTTAAACACCGGCTGCATGATGCATCAAAAACATCGCAATATACCTGAGGTCTTATAGTGTGTTAATAAAAAGATTGTATGCGTGGCAAATTATAAGCCTAAGAAGAAAATCGATACGCATGCAGAGGAGAACGCGTGTACTGGTTTCAAATATTTATTTTCCTCTCAGGGTTGTAATATGCCATATGCAAGAGCTCTACTGTGTCATCGCTCTCCACAGTCAAGAGCTGCTTCCACTCGCAACTATCAATTCTGCAGGTCCAACTGGTTTGAATGTAACCTCAAAATATCGTTGGTTAACTCGTTTTTATAGAGATGAGTTCTGATTGGCCGCCTGACACTAGGATTTTCACTGACACTCTTGTTAACCCGGTTACTAGCTGACATTTTTATTCTTGGGATGTTAACAGATGAACCACCTGACGACATCACACCAGAAGTAAAGCAATACAATTAGCATGACTAGGCACTGGACTGATTCTAGCTATAAGTTCTGAGTGGATAATCGCTGTCCAAAGCTATACTACACATACCAATACTAGCAATAGGGGCGAACAATTTCAGGAATTTTCAAGACTGGAAACTTTCCATAGGAAATAACGGGAAAATAAGGGAAATAATTGGAAAAATTGTGAATTAAGAAAAAAACTTAATTGCTGGAATGTGGTTATAATAAACTCTTGCAGGATAATCTTGGTTAAAACAATCAGATTTAATGCCATTCCAGATGAATTTCTACCCCGAGCATTAACTTGATCACACGCACATTTTCGGAATCCTGCATACAAATTTTGAGTATTCGTGTAAAATACATAAACTTGTTTAAAACGTCATTGTGCTGAGTGTACGCTACTGTGCAACAAAGTTGAACTTTTCTTTTTAAAATACACTGGCTGAACACGCATTGAGAGGGTTGAGCTGGGTCACTGATCGGAAGGTCGGGGGAAGGTCAAGCCCTGGTATGGCCACCCTTGGGCCCTTGAGCAAGGCCCTTAACCCTCTGTGCTCCAGGGGTGCCGATTTATGGCCGACCCTGCGCTCTGACACCAGCTTCCGAACAACCTGGGATATGTGAAGAACACATTTGACTGTGCTGTAATGTATATTGACAAATAAAGGCTATTGTATACTATTCTATAAAATGCTCTGACCACCACAGGCATATTGAAGCCACTGCATTTGAGTCCAAAGATTACAACAATTCAAGAAATTTGATATAACTTGTGGAAATATATTTCATCTATGGTATTGATGTTTAACTAACAAATAACAACACGTGTTTATACAGTAGCCAGCCAGCCAATAAATAAGCTTTGCTAAATAGAAGATCGCACTATTTCAATGACAAATTATAAGGCTAGCTAGCTTGAGCTGTGATGCTTTTTCTTCTACTAGACAGATTTCTGTTATACAAAAGTACCAAACAGTTTACATTAGGGCTGAACAATTCCTTGAGTAACTCGATTACAAAAATTTATCGAGGCTTTGTTTAGTCCAACTGCGTTTCCCACGGACCATTAAAACTGAGGCGCTCTGGACAGGTAGACACAGAGGACGCTGCAGAATGAGAAATGAAGGAACTGGGGAGAAAACACTGAGGGGTTGAGGAGAAGATTCGGGCCAAAGCAGCAGCTGTGTAGAGTAAGTAGTGGAGCACGTTTTTAAAGCTGCCACTAAATACACAGATTCAGGCCGCTTTTTTTTCCCGAGACAAGAAAACCACGTCACGATACTGTGCGAGATGTAATACATAAACCCATGAGTGAGAAAAATTACGAGTTTCATTACACAGTTTCCTGTAATCTACTTTACGCAGCCAATGCAGAGCAACCTTTTAAACGCACTGTATTTGTATTTTGATGTAATATGACAATTCAATGCAATGAGCGGGTTTCATTTTCACCGATATTCCTGTATGCAATTTCAGCAATAAAATAGTCATTTTTTTACTAAAAAAAGGAAATAAATTACTTGCTCATTTTAAGAGACCCGTCTTATTTGCGCTCTTATTTAGTATTGCTCTTTAATAAAGAAAAAGGTTGGTAGTTCTTACAGAGAAACTGGGAGTACTGGGATTAGATCTAACTGAAGCGGATCATGTCAGCAGTGCTGGACTGTCATCGTTTTCTTTTTTTTCCTCAGCCTGACCTTTATTCAATTCCCTCATGCTTATGTGCAACAAACATGTTTCTTTTCGCAATGTCACTGCCTTGACTGAATTCTTGCTAAAGTTTAAGACCCACTACATTTACATTTCACATTTATTGCATATGGCAGACGCCCTTATCCAGAGCCTTCCGGTCCCAAGGCCGATGCTTTAACCACTATGCTAAGCTATGCTGAGCTCCCTACTAGAGAATAAGTTTAGTTGAATTAATCTCAACACTTTCCTCTTTAACACGCTGACTAGAAAAACAGATTCGTTGCTGTTTACCATTAAATGTCGATGTTTGTAAATGTTTGAGGTTGTTCACTGTGAAGAGATCCTGTGTGTTAGAGCATCTGAGTAAAATATCCAACCAATTCCTATCTCATAAAAAAGCTAATAAACATTCGGGCTTATGGTGTCCTACAAAGAGCAGACATCTCTGAGAATGACTGTTCAAGTTTCACAATGCACATGTAAACAAAAAACCTGTCGCCCTGCCCTTACGATGTCTCACAAATCTAAGAAAACATTCACCTCTGTTTGCTAGCAGTAACCAGCAAAGTGTGTGTGTGTGTGTGTGTGTGTGTGTGTGTGTTGGAGCTGGAATATAGTGGAATGTAGGCCTGTGTTCTCATGGGAGTTAAGGAGTCTGCCTAGCTACAGGATGAATGCACACTGCTCCACAACCAATCACAGCCTTTTATTTCAGTCAGCTGACACCCGGCCGATATCCAGGAAAAGGAGGAGGAAAAGAGGAGCCACTCTCAGACAAAAAGAACTCAATAAACATGAATGTGTGTGTCTGTGTGTGTGTTTAGCATTCATGTCCTCAAGAAATCAGACATGGTCTTTGAGAAAGTCTCTTATGAACAGTCAGGTCAATAAATAGTTACGTTCTTTCTCTCTCAGCTGCACCACAGCGCACTGGAGTTGACATTAAGTATTCAATGTTGTTTTATAGATTATATTCCATTAGAACGCTGGATGCTTTAATCTAAGGATTTTTCAATTCGAAACCACGTAGGCGGACGTCCCGTTTTTAAAGAACCGTGAGTAACAAACTTAGTTATAAATGAAATGGTCTTTCTTGATGCTACCAAAAGCGCTGCAGGTCTGTACTACAACCGTCTTCACTTCCTGCTTGTTCTCGTGAGGGTTTTTTTTTTCTTCAGTTGTTACGCAAGTGAAATCGAAGTACAGTGCGTTAAGGCAAATTCATTATAACGCCACTAATTTTATTAACGCATGATTAACGCAGCACGCATTTGCTTGACCATTTTGATTCAAAATATACAAAATAAATATAAAAAAGAGGCAAAATTAAAACCTATATTTATTCACATCCTTTCTTTACTCAAACATAAAAAAAAAAATAAACTCCAGCGAAAAATCTTTTTTAATCACTAAACATTTGCTTTACTGATGCGGCAAGTCTCAAATCAAGCACCAAAATCCGCCATGATGCAACACATCCGACAATTAATAGTAATGCAGTGTGGTACACCAGGTGCACTGTAGAGAACCGGAGAGAACTGGCTCGGCTAGTTAAGACTGCACAGAGGATTGTGGGAAACAAGCTCCCCAACCTCGACATGGTTTATGCCCCTACCCCTACCATCGTGCAAAAGATACAGGACAATCAGGACACACATTAACAGACCGAGGAACAGCTTCTTCCCCAGAGCTGTAGCCTGTATTAACCCCCCCACCCAGACTACTATTATATATTTATTATCATCATCATCATTATTATTAATAACATGCAATATTTCATTATTTCTGATCATCCTGTTTGCACTCCACTGTTTGCACCAAGTCCCACTACACGTATAATTCATTGTACACGGCCATGTACAATTTTAGTGCAATTATCTTTTGTTAAATCTTACATTTCTCATTGCTGCGAACTGGAGTTTAACTGAAACACATTTATTAAATACACTGAAGGAACTAAATATAATTCAACGGCTGGATGGCAGGAAGGTTAGAAATACGGAATTGTTCAAAAGAAGGTGCTGTACCGTCGAAGCAAATCTGAAACAGGTGGAAGATTTTGAAGTTTTTAGTTTCCATTCCAGGTCTCTAAACTCCAGCAATACAACCCGCTCCCACCAGTCCTCAC
Organism: Silurus glanis; assembly: GCA_014706435.1. NCBI lineage: Eukaryota > Metazoa > Chordata > Actinopteri > Siluriformes > Siluridae > Silurus > Silurus glanis. The sequence continues at coordinate 179,939 of JAAIIK010000449.1, forward strand.
TACGGACATTCATCCCCTTGCTTTCGCTTTTTCGGAGGAGGGAGGGGTGATGAGATGCTCTGTATAGATGCACCGGCACCAAAAAGCTCAGCTTCCTGCGCCCGTCTTTTGCTCAGGCCTTCCCGCAATAGTCTTCCCACAAATTTGCGCTGTTGCTTGATTAAAAGCAACACTTTGCCTAAAAATAGTGCGTATAAGAAAAAATGGAAGTCCATGTTGTGTCAAACAGGACAATTTGCAATTAAGCTGAGATTAATCACGATGGGACTCGCACAGCAGCTCTGGAGAGTTCACATTGTGTAGCTACATATAAAATAGACAGATCTGTCTGCGTTTTAATACATCAGACAATAGACACAGGTAGGTCAAGCGCAAGTGACCACAAATCAGCCAAGCCATATCAAACTGAAGTTTTAGAACAAAGCACAAGAATCCATTCTCTGACTGGTGGAGCAACAGCAGAATTAACCACTTAAAATGACCAAGTAACAGTGTGCGTTCATGTGGATTGATATTCGGTTGCTGACAATGCATTTTCGTGAACCACTAAACATTAAAGAAATCTGACACAATTTAGTGACATGCAACACCCTGTATGGTGTACATTTGAAGTAAGTGCTAAAGTCTACACAGCACAATTTCTAATTTGGTTTAGATGACACACCAGGTCAACACATAACGTAATTCCTAACTGTGTTCATTTAAATAATTCCGTAACTGCTGCTTATACACATTTATTTTATTTATACTTGAATTATAAATCAATAATGGGTTCGATCAAAGAAAATGGAGATTAAATTGTTAAGAAAAGTTAAAATCAGTTCACTTAAAATGAAATGGATTATTCTGGAATTCAGACACCTGTTTATATACATGCCATTTTGTTGAGGTTAGATAGTTTGTCATAGTTGCTTAAGACAAAAGGAGTAATGATCATCACCAGGCATCATTGATGAAGCATCACTACACTTGCACCAAACCTGGAACACATCAGCACCATGGCCAGTGACATATCCCAGCATGCCAGCCACACCACCTGTGCATAAGCAGTGCTGGACACAATCAATCACACCTGAAGGTCTGAGACCTCTGAGGAAAAAGAGACGCACAATTGAAGTGACACTGTTCTGCAAACTCTCTCTCACTTGCGCTAAAATCACCTCGCTCACTGCTGAAAGGGGCATGATCATGTGCACACCTTCTTTCACAGAAGGAATCCCCTAAAAATAGGGGCGTAAGAAGATAATGATACACGCAAGTATTGCTCTCACTGTATTGATTCTCAAAAAGCGCAATATCTATATTTTTTTCATGGCAGTTGTTTCATTTTGAGTTTATACCCCGACCTCTAGATAAAGAGCTTTCTTCTGCAGTTGTCTAGCAGGTGCGTAAAAAATGATTTCTCCCTGAAGTCAAGTCAGTACGTATTTTTTAAGTCTAAGGTCTTTCTTCTACGGCGTCACAACATACACCCTAATCACACTATAGTGTTGATTGTTTATTGTTTGTTAATGCCATGCCATCAGCGGTGGCTATTAGCATGGCAAGGTCATGGGCATGATGAGATGTTAGAACCTTTTACAGATTGTGAGTACCGTAATTTCCGGACTATAAAGCGCACCCATATATAAGCCGCACCCACTGAATTTGACAAAGATTTTTATTTTAAACATAAATAAGCCGCACCTGTCTGTAAGCCGCAGGTGTCTACATCGAAACTAATGAACTTTACACAGGCTTTAACGAAAGACTATCTGTTACACGGTGTAACGGGTAAAATATGTTGCGCTTCCTTTAGGAGCATAGCGGTATTTTGGGAATAGCCTGCCGCCACCTTTTTCCGCTATTACTGCATGTGTGCAAGACCGAGGAATATGTTCTTATTATTTTCTGATGCTCAGTTCTAAGTTTCTTTGACTAACCCGTAACGCTGTTGCCAAGAATAATAAAAAAAGCACGAGTTTTAGAAACCTGTCTGTGCTTATATGATTTCTGTTGCAACTGGAGTTAGCGAGCTCTCCCTTCACCCAGACTCAACACGTTACAACGGCTTGTATCTAAACAGTAGCCTACCAAGAAAGTCATTGTTCACTGTCTTCCTCCTTCCTTTCACAACAATTTCTCTCGGGAGTTTTTCTTTTGGCATCGTCGTGCGTTTAAAAAAAAAACGTTTTTTCTCCCGATGTTTGGATGGAAGAGTTGCTTGACTGCTCTCTATTTGCTCGAGCTAAAAGCAGGGCAGGAGCTTCAGCTGTAAAGATTGAGCTCTGTTCAGGAATACGGATACCACGTCGCGGGTGTTCGAACGATACTGCTGCAGATATGCAGTTGCCCTTCAGGATCCATCAGTATATACAGGTTTATGTAATGGGAAGCACCATCTTATATCCAGGAATTGTTCATATTCATTTGGGTGAGTCACTTTCTTCTTATACTGGATCAGGTCCATTATGGTGCCTGGTTTCTTTATATTCCAAGGTGGTATGTATGTGTCTGTGCTTGTATGTCTAGGTTGGCATCCCTGTTTTCTAAATGGAGTTATATGCAGATCCCAAGTGGGCTGATGTACGTGGGTCTTGCTTAATACAGCTGTAGGTATTAAGGGAAGACGCCTGGGTTATTTTCATCCGTCTTTAGTTTGGTTACGTAGTGCAAGGCCGTTTTCAAGCGTTCGATGTATAAACTTTGAACTGGTGATGTCCTGAATGCTCCGAGAGAGAGTCTTAGTCCTAGGTGGTGTAATGTGTCCAATATTTGGTATTGGATTTCCTGGCTGCACCATAGACTACACTTCCGTAGTCCATCTGGGGAACGGACCAGAGTTCTGCCTAATCTCAACAGAGTAGTATGGTCTGTGCCCCATTTTATTTTAGACAGTACTTTCAAAATGTCCATTTTTTTTAAAGCATTTCTTTCTTAACAGTTTTATATCTGGGACAAATGACAGTTTATAAAAAAGTGAGTCCCAGAAACGTGGATTCTTTGAGGACTTTCATGGGTTCGCTTTCCATAAAGAGTTCAGGATCCGGATGGAGAGATCGCAGGAGGCAGAAATGCACGTTTTGAAAAATTTAAACCCTTTTTTAATTGTCCAGTTGTTCATTTTTTTTTTTGCATAAACTGTAGCTGCCTCTGGATTACATATTCAATCATATTTTTCCCTTTATAGCACAGATACATAAGCAACAAAGATGCTGCTAAATTAGTTGGGTCTAATGACATTTGTAATGCTGTAAATTTTTATGCTAAAAAGGGTCATTGGCAGAAAGCTTCCTTGTGGCACCCCTAATTCTTGTGTGCATAGGTTCAACTGGGCGTTTCCAACTTGGACATGAAAACATCTGTTGGATAAGAAATTGGCGATGAAATTTGGCAAGTACCCTCGAAAGCCCATTTCGTACAAGTCTTAATATTTTCGTGTTGTATCGTAAGCTTTTTCAAGGTCGAAGAAGACAGCCACAGTGTGCTCTTTTTTTTGATGAACCCATTCTGTATTAATGTTTCCAGTCTTACAAAATGGTCATAAGCGCTCTTTCCTCGTCTAAAACCACATTGGTAGTTGCTGATTTGGTGTTCGGTCTCCAATGTCCACCCAAAATAATTATTTAGCATTCTTTCCATGGTTTTCCACAGACAGCTGGTCAGGGCTATAGGGCGAGAGTTGTTTGGATCGCTATGATCTTTGCCCGGTTTAGATACGAGTATAAGTATTGCCTCTTTCCAGTGAGGTGGAACATCTCTTGACTTCCAGATGGTGTTACGGTTTTCCAAGAGGATCGGCAGAGTGCTTTGGGGTCGGTGTTATTAAAAACCAGTAGTTGATTTTGTCTGGGCCCGCAGCAGTGTCGTTTAAGCAGTTTAAAGCTTTTAAAAGTTCCTCCATTGTAAACACAGTCGCCACTGGTGCGCACATCAGGGATAAACAATTATAAGGGATAAACTTATAGACAAGAAACTCACACATGCTTTTATACAACTGTATAACCGCTTTATCGGCGTAAAGCTGCTTTGAGACAATGTACACTGTAAAAAAATCACTTTGCAAATAAAATGAATTCAATTGATTTGAATCAAAGTAATAGCATTGACTGACTTGCGCTGACAGCAATATGTTTTGTTTGTGTGCCTTTTTTAGGTGGGAATATGTAAAATGGAATTAAAACTTCCGTTTGTCGTTTGTCTTTAACTTTGTGGCAGTGCAGAAATGCAGTCAGGCACGGAAAAACAGGCATGTCCTGCACACTCGGGCATATATACCAATATTCTTCAAGTGACAAATTAAGCTTTGTCTGGTTATAAGTGTGTGGCAGCATGCGCGAAAAATAATAATCTTTCCTACTCTTTATTTTCTTGCCTCTCTTGAAGTGTAGCTTTTAAATGTAAAACACTAGTTAGCTAGTTAGATTTCCTAAAATGATATCCTATTCCTAAACTAAAATATATCAATTATTGCCTTGCTTACAGTATCACAATATACTGCAAAATATCGTCACTGCCCCTGTTTTCTTGCCAATACACTGCCCTATTTCAAAAGGCACCAAAACACAAATTCCCAATGGATCCAGTTTTCCAGCACCACCAGAAAGCATCCACCATTCTTATTTCACTTGACAAGATGGAGTCAAGAATTCATACACAGTTTATAGCGTTCTTCCTCATCAGAACAGAGGCACCAGGATCAATTTCTACAACTAAAACCCAAAACCCTTACACAAGGTCCACCTTCGTGAGCAGCTTCGTGATACACATCCAGCGAAATAATGAGTGCCAGTTAGACTGCTGGAAAATGGCAGGGAGGGTTTGCTGCCTCTTATTTGGATTTGAAGCTATTTTTCTTAGAGTTATCAAGGTGCTGTTTAAGCAAATGTAAGAGTGTAGATAGGATAGATAGCAACTCAAGCACATGCTACAACATGACAACCTAAGAAAGTCACAACAGAACCAGTTATTTGAATACACAAAATATTGATGGGTCCACCACATTTCCCATGGTGGAGAGATGAGGTAAGCATGCAACTAGAGGTGAAATCTTAACATACTTCAGCCTACCACCATCAAATGGTCAAGGACATGCAGGACTGCGATCTAATGCAATCCTGATACAGTTTGGAGTCCAAGTCACTAACAGAGAGGTTCAGGAGCTGCAGCCCCTCCCTACCCAGATCTGTTCGCATCATCCAAATTCATGCTCCATAGTGTGGGAGATTACGTAGATGACAACACGAGCAGTGGTAGATCGCCGTTTTCCATTCACCGGGCTGGTCTAAAAGCACTGCTTGAAGAACTGGGCTAATATCCAAAGTCAAGAACATGACACCTGTGAGAATCAGCTGTGGCCTCCAAAAGCTACAGATATTCTCAATTCCCCTTGTAGTTATACTAGATGACGTCTGCCCTCCACCCCACCACTAAAGCAGCATGAGGTTGAGCACACATTTTATATAAGTCAAATAAGCAGGAAAAATGTTCATGAATAATTGGTGTCCTGTTAAACACCGTTTGAAAATCATTGCAATTGTAGTTGTAATCATTTCACACAAACAGGAGGCAGGTCAAATGTAGTGGTTTATCTTTAACTACAAACAAGGGTACAATCTCGGTTAAACAGTTTTTAACATTTGCATACACAACAGGGCAGACAGCACTTGACTCTTAAAAAACTTGTAAACGGCAACAGATACTGCATTGCAGCAATTTTTGCAAGTTTTACTGACAAAATTATTTACTAGTAAAAACACGAGGTTTAGATAAATGAGTGTGTGAACTGAGCAGTCAATTCTTACAATACGGATTTTTGTGATAGTTACACATCTGGGTAAGAGCATCTTAAACATGGCAGGTCCTGTAAAGTGATACTGGTCAAAATAATGGACAACCAGTAAACCAGGGTCACGGCCTCTCAAATCTCAGTAATACATGTGTAAAGGCTAGCTCGTCTTTTCCAGATCCACAGAAGAGCTTAAGTAGCACAAAATACTGAAACAGTTGATGCTGGCGCTGATCAAAGGAATTAGAGCACACAGTGCGTATAGAGATGTGTAGCTGTAGAGAGATCAGAGTGCAATGTTGTCCACTGTCTATCACCAAAAGCACCTACAACAGGCAGGAGAGCATCAGAACTAGACAAAAGATCAATGGAAGATGGTGTCGACCTCACCTGAGAAATGTTTTGCTTTTAAAACCTGCATCCGGGAATTTAAGTGGATGTTACTTTGACATGTACCATATAACTAAACATTTTTGCAGACCAAGTTACACCCCTTGATTGCAAAAGTGTTTCCAAATGGACAAGGCTCCCTGCCACACTGCACATATTGTTCCAAATTCCCCAGATCTCAATCCGATCAAGCGTTTGTGAGATGTTCTCTACCTCTAACTTCTGGGTGCCACCATGTGTGTCTGTGTCTCCATGTTAGTGTTGCTTGACATTAGTGCAGCTTTTCACAAACCATAATAGTGATTGACTCAAATGTTGTTGGAATAACAGAAAAAGCTCTCTGCTTGCTCGGTTCTCATTTGACTGATCGTTATCAGTTTGTTGATGTAAATGTTTGGTGTTCCACAAGAATCTGTTTTAGGCCCACTGCGTTTTTCTTTATATATGCTGCCTATGGATATTAAGAAAACCTGTATTAGCTTCCATTGCTATGCTGATTGTGCAGGGTTGTATGCTTCAGCAAAGCCAGTGAAGAGATAACAGCTTAATAATTTTGAGGAATGTGTAAAGGTCATTAGACAGTGGATGCTTGTTAACTTCCTTCTACTAAATTTTAAAAGAGAGAAGTACTCTTACAAGCCAACAGGCAGTCAGAAACAGCCTTTCTGATTACAGAGCATCTCTGAATGGTCTTTCTGTCTTACCAAAAAACCTCCAGTCTTTCCTTTTAAGCTCATGTAGACAATGCCACTAGGACGGCCTACTTTTATCTCAGAAATATTGCTAAAATAAGAAATAGGATTACATGACACAGAAAAACTGGTTCATGCTTTTGTTCTAGGATTGACTATTGTAATGTCTTACTGTCTGGAGGTTCTAGTAAGTGCAAAAATTAGCTCCAGTTAGTCCAGAATGCAGCAGCTAGAATCCTTACCGGAAAAAATGACTTCATCTCTTATACACTTTACAAAACTCCCAATCAAATCTCACATTGATTATAAAATACTACTGCTGACATACAACACTGAATGGTCTCATGCCACAATACCCGAACTTTAGGTCAATTTTAATCCGCCATGCCTACTTCGATCAAAAGATACAGGCTATTTGTTGGTAATTAGAATAGAGAAGAGTACAGACGGGGGGCAGATCATTCTCTTACATAGCCCCCTAGTTATGGAACAACCTTCCAATAAGTTTTCCAGACTCAGTGTTCAGGTCTAAGTTCAAAAAGATTTTTAGTCAAGTATTTTGTGAATGTGTTTCTTAGGTAAATGAACAGAAAAATCTGGAGGAATAATGGTTTTAGACTGTTTTGGTGAACTGGGATTCTTGGATGCCGTGCCCCCCACTCACGCAATTGTGTTGGTGGTAATGTGTTGAGCTGTCTCTGACCCCCTAACTCTGGATGGAGTTCTCAATTGGAGACCACTGCTAAAGATGGCTCCACAAGCACAGTTTAAAGAGGCATTAAGTTACTGAGCAGGATTAAACTTAAAAACTATGAAGAAGAATTTGGACTGCAATTAATATAAAGTTTGCTGAAAATGGTTTAGGACTGGCAACAGTACACACCAACAGCTTCAAATTTCAGGCCCACAACATGGTTACTGGTGGATGCACCAGAAATGTTGGATGTTTATGAGAAATAGTTATAAATTGAATTTGCAATTGCGAAAAACATAGTGAGAATTGCAAGAAAAAGTCAGAATGCCAGAAATAAACTCGGAATTACAAGAAAAAGGTCGGAATTGGGCAAACTTTTTTTTATGTTGCTGAAATGAGCTTCCATACAACACAGAAGAATGAAAGATGGGGAACGGAGAGAACACAGTGAGGGGCGAGGAGATGATTCAAGAACACAAAAGTTTGGGATCATTACAAACTAACAAAGTAAACCCTGTACAGTGCGTTTCCTTTTATTTATTTATTTTTAAATAGTAATCTGAAATTAATTTTTATATTTATGATTTTTTTTATTCTTATGTTTGTATGGCAATGAAATGCATTAAATGGGTTTAGTTTTCACAGATAATCTATGTAATTTCAGCAATTAAATGTGAATTATTCTAAAAGGGAAATAAGTTACTCGTTTATTTTAAGAGATCCGTCTTATTTTCATTAATTTAATAAAGAAAAATGACATTCGATTACTTGATTAATCTTTTTAATAATCTTAATACATACATACATACAGTGCCTTGCGAAAGTATTCGGCCCCCTTGAACTTTGCGACCT
>JAAIIK010000449.1:191834-204297 GCA_014706435.1 Silurus glanis
ATTATTATTATTATTATTATTATTATTATTATTATTATTATTATTATTATTATTATTATTGTTTTTGTGTTCTAGGTATTAGTAGTAGTAGTAATAATGTTGTTGTTATTATTATTATTATTATTATTATTATTATTATTATTATTAGCCCAGCCATTAGGGTGGCACAAGCCAGTGCACTCTTATCATCAAATATGCGAATCACAAACCTGAATTTCATACCAGATCGGTTAAGGCCCGGGTTACCAACGACCACCTCAGCTATCGTTAGCCAACGGGGTACCATGCAGTGTATGATAAGTGTAGGTGATTGGACATTGGGGTGGGCACTTTATATGTTGGCACTATGACTGTGAAAGGGAGAGAGGTAGCTGATATGATGGAGAGGAGAAAGGTAGATATGTTGTGTGTTCAGGAGACTAAGTAAAAGGGAGTAAAGCCAGGAACATTGGAGGGAGGTTTAAACTGTTCTATCATGGTGTGGATGGAAAGAAAAATGGTGTGGGGGGGTCCTGAGGGATGAGTACAGTAAGAGTGTAGTGAGGTGAAGAGAGTTTTTAATTAATGAATCTAGAAGTTGAAGGGGTGAGTCAGGAAGGTGACCAATAACCCGATGGTCACTCTGAAAGAACTCCAGCATTACTCTGTGGAGAGAGAAGAACCAAAAGAACAACCATCTCTGCAGCACTTCACCAAAAGGGCCTGTATGGTAGAGTGGCCAGACGGAGCTACGCCTTAGTAACGCCTTAGTAACATGACAGCTCGTCTGGAGTTTGCTAAAAGGCACCTGAAGGACTCTCAGACCATGAGAAACAAAGATTAAACTCTTTGGCCTGAATGCCAAGTATCATGTTTGGAGGAAACCAGGCACCCCTAATTACCTGGCCAATACCATCCCTACAGTGAAGCATGGTGGTGGCAGCATGGTTTCAGCGGCAGGAACGGGGAGGCTAGTCAGGATCAAGGGAAAGATGAATGCAGCAATGTACAGAGACATCCTTGATGAAAACCAGCTCCAGAGTTCTCTGGACATCAGACTGTGGTGCTTGTTCATCTTTCAACAGGACAACAACCCCAAGCACACAGCCAAGATAAAATGTGTATAAATGATTCTGTGAATGTCCTTGAGTGGCCCAGCCAGAGCCCAGACTTGAACCCGATTTAACATCTCTGGAGAGATCTAAAAACGGCTGTGCACTGACGCTCCCCATCCATCTCGATAGAGCTTGAGAGGTTCTGCAATTAAAAATGGGAGAAACTGCCCAAAAATATTTGTGCCAAGCTTGCAGCATCAAACTCAAAAAGACTTGAGGCTGTAATTGGTGTCAAAGGTGCTTCAACAAAGTATTGAGCAAAGACTATGAATACTTATGTACATGTAATTTTATTTTTTTATTTTTTTTATTTTTTAATAAATTTGCTAATATTTCAAACAAACTTCTTTCATTTTGTCATTATGGGGTATTGTTTGTAGAATTTTGACAAAAAAATAATGAATTTATTCCATTTTTGTATAAGGCATAACAAAATTTTGAAAAAGTGAAGCACTGTGAATACTTTCTAGTTGCACTGTAAAAAAAAAAAGAAACTAGAGTCAGCGCAGTGTCACTGTAGCAACTTAGTCGCTTACTGGTTAGCGACTAATGCCAATGCTAGGTATTCTTTAGTGTTTTATGTCCAGCTTCAAGAATTTCTCCTGAAAGGAGAAAATCCTGACAATTCCACATATCGAGGGAGTGAATGAATGAAGGATGGAAAGAATGAAGACATTCGTTAAAGTCTGCTAAAATAAGTCGAACAGATAAGATCATATCTTTAAAATTTTTTATATTAATTGCAAAACACACACAAAGGCTTATATACACATCTGTATTACCCAAATAAAGTCTAACAAATGTAAACTATTTAATGTAATTTTTCCAGTATTTAATTTTATATAATCAATTTTAGTGACAGAGTTTGTTTATCTTCACTCAGCCAATGCTGTTCTTCGATGTTCCATCTTTAAATCAAACACGGCTTTTATTTATCTTTGTTCATCCAGTTGCAGGTAGGGAGTTTTTTATTCTCCAGACATTCAACTGTAGTCCACGGCACATAAATTCTCTGGAATTAAACTTCGAGAAAACTCAGGTAAAATTAATTTAAGAGAGCATATGGAGAAAGAGGTTGGAAAAACAGAATTGGGATTGACAGAGTGATGAGAAAAGTAGACAGGAGTACAAGGAGATGCAGCAGCAGGTAAAGAGGGATGTGGCAAAAGCCAATAAAAGGTATACGAGGAGCTGTATGAGAAGTTGGACACTAAAGAAGGAGAAAAGGATTTATACCGTATGGCCAGGCAGAGGGACCGAGCTGGGAAGGATGTGCTGCAAGTTAGAGCAATAAAGGATGGAGATGGAAATGTGTTGACTAGTGAGGAGAGTGTGTTGAGAAGATGGAGGGAGTATTTTGAGCAGCTGATGAATGAGGAAAATGAGAGAAAGAGAAGGTTAGATGTTGTGGAGTGGGTGAAGCAGGAAGTGGATAGGATTAGTAAGGAGGAAGTGAGAGCAGCGATTAACAGGATGAAGAGTGAAAAGTTGGTTGGACCAGATGACATACCGAAGAGGTGGAGAAGGTGGAGGAGTTCAGGTACCTGGGGTCAACAGTGCAAAGTAATGGAAAGTGTGTTGGAGAAGTGAAGAAAAGAGTGCAGGCAGGGTGGAGTGGGTGGAGAAGAGTGATAGCAGGAGTAATTTGTGATAGAGTATCTGCGAGAGTGAAAGTTTATAGGACTGTGGTGAGACCTGAGATGTTGTATGGTTTAGAGACAGTGGCATTGAGTAAAAGACAGGAGGTGGAGCTGGAGGTAGCAGAGCTAAAGATGTTGAGGTTTTCGTTGGGAGTGATGAGGATGGACAGTATTAGAAATGAGTTTATTAGAAGGACAGCCCATGTTTGGAGACAAGGTGAGGGAGGCGAGATTGAGATGGTTTGGACATGTTCAGAGGAGGGACATGGGGTATATCAGTAGAAGAATGCTGAGGATGGAGCCACCAGGAAGGAGGAAAAGAGGAAGGCCAAGGAGGCGGTTTATGGATGTGGTGAGGGAAGACATGCAGGTAGATGGGTTGAAAGAGGCAGATGTAGAGGACAGGGGGGTATGGAGACGGATGATCCGCTGTGGCGACCCCTAATGGGAGAAGCCGAAAGAAGAAGAAGAAGAAGTTCATGAGAGAGTAACTTTTCCCACTTTGTTGTGTAACAGGTCTCACCTCTGCATTGTGTTTCTATATTTATGAAATCAGTGAGACAACTTGCCTTTTATTCAGATCTAGTGAAGTGATGTAAATCATGTGAACAGGCTTTCATTCAGGTAATCACTGCACTCACTAAAAGTACAAAGTAGACATTACTACTGCCTGTTTTATAGTCATGCTGGTAACTAGACCTCACGATATATTAATATATTAATACAAAAGAATTACAAATTTTGCTACCTAATGAATGTATCCAGGCTGAACAACCACCATATAGAACAAAAGCAGGGAAAAGATGATGATGAACAGAGGATCAGGAATGTCTCTGTTCTCAGTCATGTTTACATCACTGACTCCCTCTGTCTCACCCACGTTAGCCTCATACTTATTGTTGCCTTCTTACTTGCTTGTTGTTAGCTCCGTAAACTAGTCTACGTCTGTAATGTGTTAGAGCCAGGAAATGATATACCAGTGGTAGATTGAAAATGCCACGCAACGACAAGAAACAGGTTGATGGGCTGAAAACAGCATGCAGTGAGAAGAAAAATTCTAGTCATGTCACCAAATAGATTGAAACTAAAGTAACGAGCCTGGTTTGAAAATGTAAGAAGTAGAAATTACAGATATTTGTGTAAAAGATGTAATGAGTGAAAGTAAAAAGTACCAGAAAAATCTACTAAAGTACAGTAACAAAGTATTTGTAATTCATTACTCCCCATCTCTGGCAAGAGATGGCGGGAGAGACAAGAGCCAAGCAGCACAGCGCCATGTGTGTTTGTGTATACATGCTATTAAATAAAAACAGTAAAAGTAAGACTTGAGAAATTAAAATCCCTTTTTTAAGTTTTCTCAAGCCTACCTATTATCCCCATTTTCCCCTCTGAATCATGGAGGGGTTACATCCTAAAATTTGCTATTTGGTACATACCTAGGTTTTTAAGACACAGTTCAGTTCAATTTCGGTACGGTTAGGGGGGAATAAAAAAATATAAAAAAAAATGCTAGTCATTATTTATTAATGCCGTTTATTATTGTAAACATTTTTTAAATAAAATGCCTGCTTGGTTAAATAATATTTTATTAAAATAAAATAGAATAAATCAAATGCAGTTTACTTTTTTATTTGGTTGATTAAATTCAGTAATTAATTACATTTTACAGATTCTTTTTGTTCTTCTTTTGCCTGCTTCCATTAGGGGGCGCCACCGCAGATCATTTGTCTTCATACCCCCCTGTCCTCTACATCTGCCTCTTTCACACCAACTACCTGCATGTCTTCCCTCACCACATCCATGAACCTCCTCCTTGGCCTTCCTCTTTTCCTCCTTCCTGGTGGCTCCATCCTCAGCATTCTCCTACCAATATAACTCATGTCCCTCCTCTGCACATGTCCAAACCATCTCAATCGGGCTTCTGTTATTTAAATTGATTAAATATAATGAAATTCTAGAAAAATTACATTTACATTAAATAGTTTACATTTGTTAGACCCTATTTGGGTAAAACAGATGTGTATATTACTCCATCATGTGGCTTTGTTTCGGGAAGTGACTTTCCCACAATACCAGCACACCAGCCTAGGCCTTACATCTGTGGCGAAAAGACACAGGAAGGAAAACATAGGTCATGTCCCACCTTATGAAGATTGTGGACCTTTAAAGAAGTAAATGCTGACCCCGCAAACATCACGAACCATCTAGAGATACCAGTGCCAATTAGAGTTTTGACATTGGACCTCTTTGAGTGTTTAAAGGCTCTGGCATGGAGAAGCTGGTGTTGGATCTGTGATGATCGCAAATGTTGAGCTATTTTATGAGTTGCTCAGTAGCTCATAGTTTTATAACCACAAATGACTGTAAAAGACTGTAGAAAGATCATTACTTATAATCTTACATTCCAGTGCTCATGTTAGTTCTCACTCTCCAGTGTTCTGTATTGTTTATATGGGTTTATAATCACACTCTTGATGTCACCCAAATGAGGATGGGTTCCACTTTTGAGTCTGGATCCTCTCAAGGTTTCTTCCTCATAACATCTAAGGGAGTTTTTCCTTGCCACGGTCATCAGGGACAAATACACACCATTCACCGTAACTGTTAAATTCTGTCAAGCTGCTTTGAGACAATGTCTGTTGTGAAAAGTGCTATAGAAATAAACTTGACTTGACTTGATTTGACTTGACTTGACTTGACCTGTTTGGGAGGACAGTGGGGATGAAAATAAAGAGGGAGAAACAGGAAGGGAACTGTCCCCCATTTAAAAGGACCAGAAGAGCAAGAAGAGGTGAAGAGGAACAGAAAGTGGGATGGAGAAATTATAATGTTATTTAATTTTCTGCCATTTGGACTGACTTTTACTTTTCCATGGCATTAGTACTTTTTTATGGAGTCAGTTTGTGATTAACTGAACCACATACTCGAAGAACTCTTGTATGTAACTGTAGTTTTTTCTCCCTTTTTTTCCTTTTTATTTTTTTTACTACATGGATTATTTTTAAATTTGCATGCAAACACTTTTTTCTAAGAGGTATGATGAATCAGGTAGAACACCACTGAAGGCCTAGGTGTGAAATGCACAGTCTGCAACTGGTATTGATTATGATTTTATCTGACTTCACCGAATATGATCAGGCTATTGAATCTTAGAATTACCGTTCCACTACACTACACAACAGGGCAGAAATTAGAACATAAATTGTGTCCAACTACATCACAAACTTTTTCAAATAGCATGAAATTAGGGCTTCATGAGCTAAAGCTAATCTCTAAGAAGTTCAAAAAATATATAATCCTGATAACTTTAGCCAAAAAATCCAGACTATTAAATTAAAACCAGACAATCTGATAAATTACAATATAACTGTATCATACTAGCAAATCCAATGTTTTAGACATCATTTAGAGAATACATTTGACTAATTTCCTTATTAACTTATTTACTAGAACCACTTCTAAAACTAATACATTTGTCCATTAGCACTGGTTATGTAACTGTAGCATTTAAGCAGTCATCAAAACTGTAATTAAATCTGACTTTAACCCCTTTCAGCTGTCCAACTATAGGCCAATATCTAATCTCCCCTTTATATCCATGAATATAGAAAATTTTGACCACATCATATATTACCACATCACCCCTGTTTTAGACCGGCTTCCAATCAAATCTCACATTAATTGATTGACAAATTGATAAAATATTACTACTGACATATAAAGCATTGAATGGACTTGCCACAGTTCCTAATTTTGTTCAAAAGGTGCAGGCTATTTGTTATTACCTTAAATAGTGAAGACTTCATTAAGGGACAAATGTGCCACAGTTATGGAACAGCCTTCCTAGTGTTCAAGATTAATACACTATCTAAGTTTTTTATTTTTGAAAGCTTATTTGTTTAGTCAAACAGAGGTAAAGGATTACTTAGGTAAAGGATTTTTGGAGTGTTTACGGTTATATAGTGTTTTGGTGATTTGGGATGTTTGGATGCTGTTGACCCTCACTCACAAGCTCTCAAGCATTTTAATGGTTTCATTTGACCATGAAAATAAACTGCAGTTAAAACGAACAGTTCTGCTAAAATAGCGTAGGACTACAACTGAAACAGGCGAACAGTTTTGCACTCAAGTGTACACCAGTAAACATAATTTAGTTCAGAATGCAGCAGTCCTCACTAGATCTAAAACATATGACCACATCACCCCTGTTTTAATCAGTCTACACTGGCTCCCAATCAAATCTCGCATTGATTATAAAATACTACTACTGACGTATAAAGCACTTAACGGTCTCTGCAGCAGTGTCAGAGTGAACTTCTGTACCAGTATGATCCTCCACGCCTACTTAGATCAAAAGATGCAGGCTATTTGTTGGTACCTCAAATAATGAAGACTACAGCAGGGGGCAGATGTTTCTCTTATAAAGCCCCACAGTTATCAGTTCCAATCAGTGTTTGGGACTCAGACACAGTCTCAGTGTTCAAGTCGAGGTTGAAAACGTATTTATTCAGTCAAGCCTTTAATCAGTAGATTTTTCTTAGGTAAAGGTGCAGATCTGGAGGGATCATGGATATAGAGTGTTTGGTGAACTGGGATATTTGTATGCTGTCGTCCCCTCACTCTCATGCGTTCACTCAGGTTTGTTGACGGTGGTGTGGTGGGTCGTCTCTTATCCCAGAGATCCCTCATGTCTGTGTTACCTTCTGGTTCTTCCTTTTAGTTATGCTGCCATAGCGAGTCTTGCCGGAGTCCAAACTGCACAGTGACATTAACTTTCATACAACAATAAGGACACATAATAATCCATATCCTTCTCTTCCTGTCACCCTCTTCTCTCTCTCTCTCTCTCTCTCTCTCTCTCTCTCTCTCTCTCTCTCTCTGTTGAGTTCCTGCCTCTCTTCCCTCCTTGGATCTTCCCACTTCGTCCAGGCCTGCCTCTGAATGGTGTTCTCTTTCTTTGAAGGCCATTCTGTGCAGCTGGGGTTCCATGAAATTCCGGAGTAAGAACGGGAGCTTTGAGGATGGATTTGGACTGTAGTTAATGTCAACAGTCTGCTACATTGACTCAGGACTACAGTTCGCTTCTGATCATCATCACTGTACCCCGCAACATCGTATATCTGCAATAAATAAACATTCGGTGCAACCCAGATGAGGATGGGTTCCCTCTTGAGTCTGGTTCCTCTCAAGGTTTGTTCCTTATACCATCTCAGGAAGTTTTTCCTTGCCACAGTCGCCACCATCAGGGACAAACTTACTTATAAAGAACATATTAAATTTTTTATCACCACATAATCTGTATAAAACTGCTTTGAGACAATGTCCATTGTTAGAAGTGCTATACAAATAAAAATGAATTGAAATTGAATTGAATAATGCATGAATATCTGTTGTCACCAAGAGAAAAGTGGGTTCCTTTTAGAGTCTTTTAGAGTCTTTTCTTGTGTTTTTTTTTTTTTGCTTGTACTGTATCTTTACAAGAAGATTTTCCTTTTGATGATTGCCAGTGGCTTGCCCATTAGGGATAAAATTAGAGAGATTTATTTAATTTAATTTTAATGTAATTTATTTTGGTAAAGCTGTTTTGTGAATGTCTATTGTTATAGGTGCTCTACAAATACTATAACATTTAGTTTCTCTTTTTATCACATTTGTAATTTTTTTTACTGAGTTTCTTATATATGGATTATTGTGTCACTTTAAAAAGCTGTATGTATTATATTTTAGTTAAAAACATTATGCAATAAATAAAGAATCACAAAATGTATGATGCATAATTCAATTATTTTGTGGCTGTGTGCATGTTGTGGCTTCAAATACATTTAGAAAACCTGCGATAGAATGAATCATTATCTCATTGACTCATCTCAATCATTCATGAACTTTTCCACTACTTTAAGCAAAATGAATAATGCACAAGATATTTGAGTCACTATTTGACTCATTGCTGTTTGGAAAATGGAAGCCAAGCCTTCAGTAGCAGTAGAAGCCTGTCCTACACTTTTCTGCCAGTAGAGGTCGCTATGTTCTGATACATACACAGCAATGAGTGTCTACACTCACTGTGTTAAAATGGCAGGTTTTTGTGAGGTAAACAATTATAATGCATTTTAGATCTT
Source organism: Silurus glanis (assembly GCA_014706435.1). Lineage (NCBI taxonomy): Eukaryota > Metazoa > Chordata > Actinopteri > Siluriformes > Siluridae > Silurus > Silurus glanis. The sequence goes on from JAAIIK010000449.1 coordinate 200,688, forward strand.
TTTTTCCAATTTTAATATGGTAAAGCAGATAACTAAAAAACAAAAAGAAATAAAAAGCAACACCCCTTAAGTAACACTCTGCTACAGTCACTTGCTTGCAATACAGCACTTAACTGTTTTTTTTTTTTTTTTTTTTGTCTTCCAATTTAGCACGAGTCTACCAACTTATTTTATTCCACCTATCTTTTAAAAATAGCCAGACTTTTTAGATCTGTGCTTTGGGTCGTTATTTGTATTGGAAGGTGCATCTGTCAGCACAGGGGCGTAGATTACACGGGGGACACGGGGGACTTTTTATAAAAAGTAAATTCGTCCCCCTCACTTTTTTAGTGGAGAGTTGTGTTCACGACATGTTGAGGTTTTAATGGAGCAATGTATATTAATGCAGAGTGATTTAAAATTCAAAGAGTCAAGATAGTCTATACATGACGTTCACGTATCCATGGCAATCAGTCACTCACTTGTCACGCGCCCTAGTTCTGTAGCTCGAGTCGCATCCGCGCGCGATCCAACATTCGGTTGCGATGAGCTCAAAGCGGCAAAAACCGCTTCAGTCCTTTTTTACAAAAAAAGTCAAACAGTGTAAGTTGCATGTGGTATCCGAATTGTGTTGCACAATGTTTAGTAACTCTGCCTGTTGCTCTTGTTGAATAATTAGCAAGTTTTAAAGGATTATAAGGAAAAATAGCTGCTTGGACAGACGTTCACTTTTTTCTGTGTATTTTCCTTAAACTCTTTTATAACGTCTTTTGTTTTAACACGTGTGATATCAAAACCCTTCAAATAAGAATAAAGATAATGTTGAAGTGAGATTTGACAGCATGTGTAACTCTGTGTGTCACGGTATGTACACGGAGAGACGAGGACACGAATAGTAACATTAAAGATGTGATTTTAATAATAAGGAGCAGGTAAATCACACATACATACAACCGAGTAAAGACGATACCCGACACTGAGTGAAGACAGTGGTGATGAGTATAAATAGAGTCCGGGTGAACAGACAGGTGAAGACGGGAAACAAACATGGTGGATGACGGGGTGCAAAGGATGATGGGTAATGTAGTCCGGTGAATGAGGGTAGATGACAGGGGAAACGTTACAGTATGCTGATAGGAACGATCTTTATTTTATGGGCTGCTCTTTCATTATTGCACTAATTTTACATTTTTATGTGTTGTCAAGGATGAGCAAGAAACAGACTGCCTAGGTTTGTCAGGGCAGATTCAGTATGTTACACAAGAAACTTTACAGGTGAGAACAGATGTGGCTTTTAACACCTGGCTGCTATTGCAGTTTTTTTTTTTTTTTTTTTACATTTTATAATGTATAATCTATTTATACACAAGTGTTTGTAGGATTATATATGGACCAATCATAAAAAATTTAATTAGTAAAATATAGAAAAAAATATGTAACACATTAGTATGATGAACAACTACACATTGGCTGTTTATTAGTAGGCTACTAAGAAAGCACATATTAATTCCTTATTCTTTATGACCATATTCTTCATCCCATAATCCTACCTAATACCTAAACTTAACTACAACGACTACCTTAAAAGCTTATAAGCAGTAAATTAAGAGTTTGAGGCGAATGTCAAAGTTAATAGTGAATACGTGTTCCCCATACTTAAGTGTCAAACAATTTAGGATACAAATTATTGGTTAATGTCCAGCAGTGTACTTAATTTGTTATTTTCTTCTGTATGTCACTACTGACACAGTCCCGTCTAAACAGTGTTGCTGTGTGTCACATCCACAGTGACAAAATTGACAATATAAATCGGGAAATGATTACTCAGCTGTTAGATGGGATGGAACGTCGCAGAAACACTTTTGGCAGTTTTAAGTAGCTTTATATATTGAGATATATGTTAGCTTTAACACTGTGTAAAAAGCTACTACTTTTAAACAAACCAGAGAGGAAGCTTAAAAGAAGTGACACTAAATCTTTATTTCATCTCATTGTATAATTGATATCGGGTTTTGACATGTTTGTCAGCTGAGTTCAATACGTATTTTCTTTCAATAGTTTGTTTTGAATGACTTGTTTTATTCCTGAAACATGGACTGTAGAATAGAACAAAATGAAGAATTATTTGAATGTGCAAGTATCCATTACTGTGTGCCATGTACTGTGCATACACAAAATACAATTTGAAATATGTAAACAATATACTCTTAGTACCATTATAAGGACATCTTTGTACTTTATACTCAAAAAGGTACACATTACTACCTTAGAGTACCAATGTGTACCTTAATGTACAACTATAAATATTTGGGGTAAATAAGGTACAAAGATGTCCTTTTAAGGGTACTGTTGCAGTGGCAAGCTGTTGTATTTCTTTTGTTCTTTCTGTTTTATAATCATATATAATTATAAAGCATATAAAGCAAAAAAAATATGATTAAAAATAAAACCTGTCAATTACACAAGAGTTAACTGAAAAAAACAAACAGGTAACACTAGACATTTTGTCCCCCCCACTTTTGAAATGATGGCTACGCCCCTGTGTCAGCAGCTGTCTAACAGAGGCCTTCAGGTTTGGACTAAATTAGCTTGGTATCTAGAGCAATCTATCCCTCTATCTTGACCAAAGCCATAGTCCCAGATGAAGTAAATCAGCCCCATAGCATGATGGTCCCAACCCCATGCATTGTAGGTGTGCTGTTTTTTGGGTGATAAGTTTTGATTTGTTCCAAGGATACCATTTAAATTTTGCTAAAAAGATTTACCTTGGTCCCGTCAAACCATAAGCAAATCTGACGCTTTTTAGCAGGAAGTGTATTGTCTTTGTAAGAGATGGCTGATTCTGGTTTAACTGTGATTGGATCATACTGAACAAAGTCACAGGCCCTGTTATAAAGGATGTATGTACACTTTTCCCCCCGAATGGCTTCTGTTTATCACATTAAAGGTGAAAAAGGTCAGACGAATTTATATTTGTTTGATTTTCACAGTGTCAGCATATAACAAAAATGCTTCTCGTCAGCCATTGCACACCGTGCGTTCATGTCCCATGTATGTTTCTTCACTTAATTCACGCTTATGCTAAATAGCACTTTTGTACATAACTCCACTGTTCACAGCACCCTGTCTCATGTTTTTCTTTCCTGATTATTGTCATCATTGGTTAAGCTTGTGTTTAGCTTATTAAATCATTGGTTTAGCTCAGGTTAATGTCTTTTCATTTATTTAGTGAAAACTTTGTGAAATGTTTTTTTTAGGTAGAATAAACGCTTCATATTATAAATCTGTAAAATAAACAGCAATATTTATTGACCAGAAACCTTCTCCTGTAATGAAAAAATTTCTTGCTCTCTCTCTCTCTCTCTCTCTCTCTCTCTCTCTCTCTAACGCACACACGAGCACGCGCGCGCGCGCACGAGCCTTTCCCTCACCAGGGATATAAAAAAGCGAGATACCTCTCTCTCACCTTATCACACACGCGCGCGCGCACACACACACACACACACACACTATGGCGGAAGATCCACTGGTTGGGGCAGTGGACCAGGGGACCAGTTCCACAAGGTTTTTGGTGAGAGAAAAGTGTGTGTGTGTGTGTGTGTGTGTGTGTGTGTGTGTGTGTGTGTGTGTG
>JAAIIK010000449.1:215743-229127 GCA_014706435.1 Silurus glanis
GTGTGTGTGTGTGTGTGTGTGTGTGTGTGTGTGTGTGTGTGTGTGTGCGCGCGTGCGTGCTGTGCAATCAGTGGGTAGGTGTGTAATAAATGTTAGTGTGTGTGTGTGTGTGTGTGTGTGTGTAATCAATCAGTTCTTATTGCCAATAAAGATAAAATTCTACTAAATGTAAATAAAATACTGTCAATTTTACAGTAAAAAACTGGCAGCCGTAGTTGCCAGAAATCTAGCATAAAAATACTGTTAACATTTTTAAAAATGTTAACAGTATTTTTACATTGTAAAACAATTTTTACATTGTAAAAAAATGTCCTGTAAATGAACTCATTGTATTTACAAAAACTGTTTGTTTATAAACAAATATTTTTAATATTTAAATAATGTCAGCATATTAGTACTCTGAATGTATTTTATTTAAGTACATGACAACTTACAGTATTATGCAAAATCACTAAAAGTTTCAATTCAAGTCAAATCTCTTGTAGATAATAGCAGCACACATTTAGATGGAATTAAAATTAGTGGAGAGATTCTCACTGCAATGAGTCACTCCTACACAGTTACTATCTTTACATAGAGCATCATAAAGCATAACATCAATATTTCTCTGTCCATCCTTGATTTAAACACACAACAAAACACACAGCAGGAATTTGACTCCTAGATTGTACAGTATTTTGATTTGATGGTAAACTACTGGCAGCAGGGTTGCCAGTATTCCACTGTTGTTTTTTTACACTTTGCTTTCATAAATTAAACTTACAGTATATTACTGTTAAAATACATTTCATAGTGTGTATTTTTCATTTCACACATTTAAACCCTTTAATCCCACAGCAAAATCCTCAGTTTTGAAAGAGCAATTCTGTCTGTCCACAAAACAGAGTGTGGAAGTAACACTGAAGCACTGATGAAGTTAATGAGATAATGAAGTGACTAATTAAATGAGGATTGAACTTTGATGAACACCTGTGAACAAGCAGGATCACTGATGGAAAGAGAATCAAGAGCAGAGAAACACAACTTACAGCCAAAGCCAAAGATAAAGGCAAAACTAAAACACATTAAATCTCTCGAGATTTCAGCAGAGGATGATTAAACAACCCCCAAAACATCATTACCAGCTTCACTTATTTAAAGCTCTAATTAAGATTTTAGGCTTTAGGTGTACTTTCATTTGAAGTCACCATAATGGAGATTAGTGTTTGCTTTAGTGCTGCTCTTGAACCTTGACCTTTTATAATTTGTTTTTATTAAAAAAAAAAAAAAAAAAACCCAGATCAGATGACCATGAAACAGTCTAGCAAAAGTCATAAGAAATCAAATAACATTAAAATAAAACCAAATTCATTCGGCTGGATAATTTATGCTGCAATGCATGTTGGGAGAATTGTACTTTTCTGGCAACCAGCATGCATTGCAGCATGAAAGTTTGTTCATAATCACCATCCTTGATGCCTGTGTGTCTAAATGGTGCTGTAGCTCTAAAGGTTTTGTGCATAAAACGTATTAAAATCCTTCATTGTCAAGTAGAGGAAAAATTAAAAATTTATTAGAAAGCACCCATAAAATCTAAGATAAGTTCATTAGATAAAGAATATATCACCATCAATAGTAAATCAAAACCACCAAATTACAATACCTCTTGAGTTTTCATGTCATGACAAAGGTGTTTTACAAACACATTCAGAACAGTCAGAGAAAAACTAATGTTATAGAGTCGAGGGTCAAAACCCCAACTAAAGCAACCACTGATCTACAAAATGGAAATTTTCAAAAAAATATAAACCTCTGTTAAGTATCAAAGGATGTTTTGTAGAAATTTGACAGAAATAAAGTCAAACTATAATAAGTGAAACTGGTCATTCTGTTTTTGGAGTTGTTTAATAATCAAATTTTAATTCAGTTGATTTCATCTAATGCTGTAACTGTATGTAGTTTTGTTTCTTGTTCTTTCCTTCAGTGATTCTGCTTGTTAAGTGTTAAGCGCAGTGTTCATCAGTGTCTGAATTCACTCATTTGAGTTCATTCACTCTGTCAAGTGGACTAAACTAGTAAACTAATATAGGGAATAGTTTTACAAAGCAATAATGCAAAAAAATCACGTTTACTTGTATTTACATTAACAGTATTTAACTGTTAAATAAACAGTAATTTTATGTTTTATAATTTACAGAATTTTTACGGTCGCTATTTGACATTCTTTCACTGTTAAAACTACAAAAATATTTTACAGTGTATGTCCCAGAGGAATTTCTATAGAATTCTGATCAATCTGATTTCATGTATACTAACATTCATTATTTGTTACTGATAATAATGAATAATGATATGCATATTTATTTATTTGCAATATAATACAGAAATAAGTGGCATAAATGTATAAATTATATGCACTATTGTATTCTTAATGCTGAATGATCAGAATGTTTATTAATATTCTATATTATATATATTATATACCATACAGCTGTTACAGTTTCTGGCTTCATTGTAAAAAAAAAAAAAAAAAAAAAAAATAATAATAATAATAATAATAATAATTTCATCCTTAATTCTATTTAATTCATTTTTATTTGTATAGCACATTTAACAATGAACATTGTCTCAAAGCAGCTTAATACAAATAATGTGGTAATAAAGAATGAATAAGATTGTTTCTTATATTGCACTTTTTATTTGCACTGTAGCTACTAAAACATGACTAAATAGTCATCCCTTTATAAGTTTGTTTTCTTTTTCTTTTTCTCCTACAGGTGATAAATAAATTGTCATGTTACCTAGAAATAATAAGTAGAAATCACCGGCTCGCTCATCAGGGACATATTTACACTTATAAAGAACATCTTATTAATTTTTATCACCACATTATCTGTGTAAAGCTGCTTTGAGACAATGTTAATTGGTAAAAGCGCAATACAAATAAAAATCATTTGAATTGAATTGAAATAATAAGGAGCAAAGTAATTTGTCTTCTCTCACAGCATACTTATACCGACTGATTTTAAATGTCTTCCTTATATAAATAGTTTTCAAAAAAACATTTGCTGGAAAGAATGACTTCTTAATACTCTTTTCTTTGTTAAACAGTTGCACTTTTTAGAATCAGGTTGCTGTTTAAATATAAGCATCAAAGAGATTTGTTTATTATAACAGAAAATATAAGGAAATCTGGTATAGGATGTTCAAGAAGCACACAAGTGTAATTAGTCAGGTGTTCACATACTTTTGGCCTCACATTGTACAGTTACACACAGCACAATTGTGTGCACATCAAAGCATAGCTGGTTCCTATTTCTGAAGGGATATTATGAACATTATACATACTATTGGAGTCCCCAAATGCTAAACTCAACAATAGCAGTGTTCATATTATGTTGTGCTATTTTTCCACTACACATATTACTGTCATCAGGAACTCTGATAAGAATTTACTTTCTGCTCTTGCTTGTAGAGCTTAGGTTCACTGGTGGGCGTGCCAATCTCTGGAGTAAGCTTTCTTTTATTTTTATAAATAGGCATCAGATATTATCTGTGCATTATATTATTTATAAAAATTATTATAAAAAATTAAGAATGACATCATCTTTCTGTGCACAAACAGCTAGATGACAAAGTATTTTTTGTCTTTCTCAGTGTCTGGGTGATCAGTCAGCCGCTCTTGTGGGACAGATGTGCTTTAAAGATGGCCAGGCCAAAAATACGTAAGTAATATGTAATATAATAATGCTTGTGATTTATTGCATATCATTGTGAAGCATGATGGAGGCAGGACATGAGGTCTTTCAGGAAGGTCTTACAAAGGTTTGATCTTTGTAGATCAAAAGTGCTTAAAATGTGCATTATTTAAATGAAACAATTATAAATTTTTTGTTTGGTTTGTTTGCTTGTCGTTTATTTGTTTATTCATTATACAACAAAAGAGTGTTTAATTGAATCTGATGTGATAATGATGTTAGCATTATGACCTTTTTTCTGATCTTACTACTTAAAATGGAGCATATCAGCATACAACATTTTAGTACTCGAGCCTTAAATTAAATGAATGTATAAACTGCAGTGGCAGGCTGTTTACTCGTGTTGCTTTAATTAAGTAATCTTTTGTGTACTTCTATAAAATTTTAGATTTTAGTTTTTAAATCTGTAATTTAACTTTTATTTAAGTATGTTTTGTTTAAAGTATTGTACTCAACTACATTTTAAATCATATCCATTACTGAGTAAAAAAAAAAGGAAAATAATGCAAAGGGGAACAAATTGCACACTGGAAACTACTGTACTGATTGAATGATGGGTGAAGAATAAACACGCTACACTCACAGGAAAGAAAGTTGGAGATGGACAAGACAGATGCTGTCGAATTCCTATGAAAGAAACCTCTGCCCATATTTAAGCGTCCACTTTGACTTCAAATGCAAGAAAGGCAACAGCTTTATTATGCAGTGTAAACTGTGTTTGCCCGAGGCGACTATACTGGCAGCTTATAAAAATGGTCTGAACACTAGAGGTAGTCTGTGAAATTGTGGAGGACATTATGATTCTCGTGCAACAAGTTGATGATGACAGTTCATACGTTACAGATTTACTCTGAAGCCATTTAGTTTTGGACAGGTTAAATGAGTTTGTGCCTTTGACGAAGAGCAACATCATTAATGTTGTCTTTGCCAACCAAAATGAAGTGGCCAACAGGCCTTTTGTGAAGGACAAAACAACGAAAGGACCAGGACACCTTTTGATGGACATACCACTAGAAATGATTGAGTACTATTCAAATAAATTCAATACATTTTTATTTGTATAGCGCTTTTAACAATGAACATTGTCTCAAAGCAGCTTTACACAGATAATGCGTTGAATAAGATGAATAAGATGATCTTTATATGTGTAAGTTTGTCCCTGATGAGCGAGCCGGTGGCAAATATGACTAGGAAAAACTCCCCGAGATGGCATAAGGAAGAAACCTTGAGAGGAACCAGACTCAAGAGGGAACCCGTCCTCATCTGGGTTACACCGAATGTCCATTTATTACAGATAAAGAAGCAGAAGGAACAGCTCAAGTGTCGAGGATCATTCCCGGTGATGAAACATGTGTGTACGGGTGTGACCCTGAGAAAAAGCAACAGTTTTCACATTGGAAGAGCCCATCATCTCCACAACTGAAAAAGGCAAGGCAGGTCCAGAGCTCGACCAATGCATGTAATCGTCTTTTTCGACATTTTCGGCATTGTGCAAACCATCAATAGCAATTTCTACTGCCAGGTTTTAAGGTGTCAGTGGGAGAACATTTGGCGAAAGTGACCAGATGTGGGGTGCACAAGTTGCAAAATCTTTTGATACCACCTTGTACCTCAAAGGAGGAGGAGGAGCCAGAGGAGGAGCCAAAGTAGAAGACATATGAGGGTGATCATGATAAAGAGCTTTCTCTTTGCTATCGTAATCTCTGAGCCAAAATCAGCATGGAGGTTTTAACTAACTAAAAATCAGATCTTCTCTGAAACCAGATCAGAGTTAAAGGTGTTAGTCCTTCAAACATATCATAACATTTAAATAAAATTTATTTGTTTGAAGAAAATCTTGGTGATGTGTTTGTTACCACCCTAACACTTAATTTATTTAGGAAAAATAAGAATTTTAGAACTTTTTCCCCCTGGGTCTCAGGAGGATATTTCCTTGTTCTTTTTTAACTACTTTAGACTGTATCTATCAGCTAAGTGCTCATTCCGTGCTCATTCAGCTCTTTCATTACTTTGTCTTTTTAAACAATGGATCTTGTAAAGTTCAACAAACAAGGGTAATATTTTTTCATTCAGAACCTTACACCTGATGTTCCTGATAGGCTTTGACTACACTTCAAACATGACAGATAAAGAGGTTATTGAAAGTGAGCAAGTGATGGAGTAACTGGAGTATGGAGTAACAAATTCCAGCCACAAGTGATAATAAAAATTTTTCATTTGCATTTAATTTTCAAATTCAACACCTGAATTGAGGCTGCTGAGTTCTGAAGACTCTGATCATTCAGTTTGTTCAGGACACTGCAAATAACACTTTCAATGAAGACTTTACATATCATTACATTTTTATTAACTAGTACATTTGAGAGTGTCTGCTGTGATCTATGTCTATGGTGATAGTTGTGGTTTGGCTGTATCAAGTCTGTCTCAAGGCTTTCAAACATGTTGAAAAGCTGTTCAAAATATGATGTAAATGAATAAAAGTGTGTAGGTTGTGGAATTCATTGTAATTATAAAGTAAATATGAATGAAAATGCATGATAACATATTTGCAGATGTTTTTATGTACAAAAGTCATTGGTAAATCAAGGCTTGACATGCGGGAACGATTTTTAGTCCTTATCTAGTATTGAGCTGTTTAGTTTGTCTTAGCAGTTTGATTGTCTGTAGCCAGATATTGCAGGCAGGATTTTAGCCTGATATGTGTTTCTGTATTAAATCACCACTTTGACCCTCATGTTTATGACTCAGCGACAGATGAAATATAACTCAGAGTAAGAAATTATTAATGCATTATTTATCTGATTACACATTAAGCAGCATTTCCTACATTATACATTATATAAGAGCTGCTTATATTCTACACACCAGTTTTGTCTTCTGTTGCAGATATGGAACCGGTTGCTTCATGTTGAAAAATACTGGAGTCAAGGTATTTTATACTTTATACATGAAATTATTTAATTTGTTCTCATTTACCAGATGACATTTGGTGACTATTAACTCTTCCCCAGCCTGTGATGTCAGAGCATGGTCTTCTTACAACAATTGCATACAAACTGGGAAAAGACAAACCTGCTCACTATGCATTAGAGGTGAGTATTTCTTTAGTTTTTTTATTATGTCCTAAAATATGTCTTGAATACAAAATTAAAAAGAAAAGAAAAGTAGGTAAAAAACAAATCTGCCCCAGATTAAACAAGATATCAAGTGCCTTTGCGCTTGTTTGAGTTTTATTTGTCTATATAAATAAATCATATACACAAATAATGTACAGTTCAGTTTTACAAATGCACTCTAGAGTGTTAAATATTATTTATCGCTTTACATATATTTTCTAACAATCAGTGGTTAAGACATTGGACTTTGTATCGTAACCATCAAGAAGCACCAGTTGGATCCTTGAGCAAGGCCCTTAACCCTGAACTGCTCAATTGTAAATCGCTCTTGTTAAGGGTGTCTGCCAAATGCTGTAAATGTAAATTAAGATATTATATGCTTAACATTTATATTCTGTTATGAAGAGGATGTCTTTTACTGCCTTCAGTGCATTTTTTTTGCAGCCAGATCTCATTTCAACAACAAAAAAGTTTAGACTAGAGGATTAGACTAATGCTTAGCAGTCATGACTTTTCTTACAAACTAAATCTAAATACTTTACTCTTGTACGTTAAACAGTTCATAAGTTTTGAACCTACTAGAGTTAAATAACTTATGTCTGGCTTTTTGTTTTGTCTTCAAAAGTTGCATTTCTTATGGTTCGTGTGATTGATACATGATTTAGGGATCTGTTGCAATTGCTGGAGCAGTAGTCAGGTGGCTAAAAGACAATCTGGGAATCCTCACATCCTCATCTGAAATTGGTGAGCCATTACACTGTTGTTTCATTGCATAACAAATATTGTTACTACATTTTTGTATTTAAATGTTTACACAGTGCACTTTTTACACCACTTGAAATGTCTGAGAATCCACTATGCAGATATACAAGTTTATATAAGATCTAGTCATATGATGTTTCCAAGAACTTTTGCCAAAAAATGTCCAAAATCTTTCAATAGAAACGTTGGCTGCTGCAGCTGGGACATCTTATGGCTGTTATTTTGTTCCAGCATTTTCTGGGCTTTATGCTCCCTACTGGGAACCCAGTGCTCGAGGGTAAGTATAATTAAAGCATAAATTAAGAATATACATTACAAAATGAATCAAGCAGATCTGACCTTAAAATCTGAACTTAGGCCCTGTTTAATGCCTAAATAACTAGTTAATAAAAATATGAGTATGTACTCATATGTACAGTTGAATTATCCATTTCTCAAACTCCTGTATATAAAAGGGCACCTAGAAATGCACTTTTATTTTTTCTATGAAATTTTCACTTTCTTTTTTCTTTTTAATAAGTAGCAGGCCACTGGATATAAATGAAGGTTATACAATTCAGTTCAATTTGCCTTTAGGACATGGCACATGATAAATTATTTTAGTTTTGTTTTTAAGCTGCATAAATAAAATATAGTTCACCTGCAAATGCAACTCTCTGCCATTGCACTCTTAAATCTGTTCTACTTGAGTCTTCTCTAATATCAAATACTCTGTTATACAATACAGAATTGGATAACCTTTATAGTGGCCTGTTGCTTATTTATCAATGATAATAATATTGAAAGTATATGTTGAATAGAAAAAAAAAAGTTTACTTCTAGGTGTCATGCCCTTTCTATAAAGCAGGAGATTGAAATATGGACAGTTCTATTGTATAAGTACATACTAGCATTTAACAGTGCCTAAGGTCAGATTTTAAGGTCAGATCTGTTTGCTTCATTTGCAACATAATGTATATGTGTGTGTGTATACAAGCTAAAGACACTTTAGCTGCACAGTGAGCAGTAATGATTATAAATATGTGATAGTATTTAATTATACAGATAACAGTGGAAAGTTATGTGTATGTATTTAGTGTAAACATATTGTAGGAGAACCATGGTGTAGAACACAGAGCTCTGTATTTTTCTCTTTGACACTTTTTTACATTTTCATAAGTATAGCATTTATTGAGCTCTTTCTTTCCCAGTGATAGTAATGGGAAAAGGTTATTTCATTTTTCAGAGTAAATCAATTTTGAGAAATGTCACAGCATCAGCACAGCCTGATGGCATAATAAACACACACACTATGTGAATATATATATACAAAGTTAACATTAAATGTTATTCCATTCTTTTAAGGATTATCTGTGGTCTGACACAGTTCACAAACAGGAGTCACTTGGCTTTTGCAGCACTGGAAGCAGTGTGCTTTCAAACACGAGAGGTAATGCAAAGAAACACAATTTTATATTACAGCTTTTCTCAGTTGCTTTGGAGTGTATTTTAGATCAGAAATAAAAATCTTAAAACTTCTTGTTCAACATGTAGTCACATGTGCATCTCATAAAAACATTTCTCATTACTTGGATCAAATTGCGAATGATTTGGTACATTTAATTTATTAAATTGATTGTGTACAATTGTCCGCTGTTTCCTACATTATCAGTTTTTTATGCGACTTGAATAGTTTTAACCCACAAAACATCTCAGCATCAGTTTATGGCATATGTAATTGAATGCAAAAAGGTTGCACCAGTTGCCTTAATCTGTCACCCTTAAAATTCTATTAAACTCTTTTTATAAATGTGTTTTGAATTATTGGATTGTGCAGATGAATCTTGAATGTCACTAATGAAGGAGAGTGTATGGCATCAGAACAACCAATAATTAACTAGTTCTCTAAAACAGGTCAAAGGTGAATCTTGTGAACAACAGGTTGCTCTGACAGACAGAGCAAAACACAGAATTACAATTTCTGAAAATGAATGAACAACCAAGAAACGAATGAACACGAATAACAGTACAGTAAAAGTGTGAATTCTTCCCAGTTTTATGCAATCAGTATTATTCAAATATGCAATTAAAAATAAATACATTTATAAAGCTGAAATTCATAAATGCCATAAAGAAGAAATTCAGTCTTGTGCAATTTCAATCATTGACTGAACATTTTGACAATCTTGTTTGTAAACAATGACAAAAGGACTTGGTGATGAGATTTTCATTGACACAAATACTTACTTTTGAGAGAAAACTTTTTTAAGAAAAGTACTGGCTTTTGCAAGAAATGTAAAGTGTTGTACTGTTTGTACTAATTGTTTTGAGAAATGCACTTACTGGATTGCAAAAATGCTGCAATGCAACTTAGAAAAACTGTAAGCATCTAGTCTTTATTAACACTATGCATAGGAACACCATTACACTTGATCATTCATGCAGGTGTCCATTCAGACAGTCATGAAGCGGCAGCATAAAATCATGCACATTTAGTTCAGCATAAAATCATGCACATTTAGTTCAGCATAAAATCATGCACATTTAGGATCTTCAGTTAATTTTTACATGAAATGTCAGAAGAATAAGGAAATTGTAATCTCTTTGACTTTGACCATGAAATGGTTAGTGGGGTCAGATTTCTATAAGTGCTGATGCTCTGGGATTTCAACACAAACGTCTACATGCAAAAATAAACAGGCTAAATTAGCTGACAGGAAGACAAACTTACCACTTTTTGCAACCATGTTAAGCAGAAAAGCATCTCAGAATGAACAGCTTGAGACTGACAGGTTACACCATGGTCATGACAATGTTCTTCAGTGACCTTTCCAGTCACCAGATTCATTCATTCATTCATTTTCTCCCGCTTATCCGTAATTCGGGTCGCGGGGGCAGCAGTCTAAGCAGGCCCCCGCCTTCGACTGCTGCCCAATCCTCACAGCACCGTCCCTTACGGTCCCTCCTGCAGGTGGTGAGCCCACGGGAAGGCGGCCCCACGTCACTCCGACGTCACGGACCTTGATATTTCCCTCGTAAGGGACCAAGTCACCAGATTCGAATCTAACAAATCATTTTTGATATTTTGTAGAACGGGAAATTTTCAGCATGAAAATACGTTTGTCAAATCTGCATCTGTCGCAAGACGCAATCATGTGAACATGAACCAGAATTTCTTTTTTAGCTGTTAAATGGCTTTACTTTACTCCTACCTTTAATAAAGCCAGTTGTTGCTGGTGTTCAAAAGTGTTTGACTAGTAGTGTCTGTAATAAAGTATTGATATAAAGAAGATAAAAATGAAAACAGTGCAAATGCAAATTATGCATAAACTGAGACCATTGAATGTGGCCATTAATAAATAGCCAGGTTAAAAAATATTAGAATATAAGCTGCAGGTTTTTTCATTGAAAGTAACAGCACTTGAGGAAGTAAAAGTTTTTCAATGGCAGCTTTGTATTTGCTGCAGGTTTTGGAAGCGATGAATCAAGACAGTGGGGCCTCACTTACTCAGTTACAGGTAGATGGAGGAATGACAGCTAACAAACTACTAATGCAACTCCAGGCTGATATCCTCTGTATTCCAGTTGGTAAGTTTGTTAAATATCCTATATGACACAGTGTTATCATTAAATGTTTATGCTTTACAAAAATGTCTTACATTTACGTTAATTTATTTTAATGCTCCATACTCCAAAATACTCTGTTTTAAAGCTGCCTATTCAAAGGTGTGTCTGTTGTGATGAGTGGGTTCTGCTACATTCTGACAGACTCCTAATGAATCTAAAATAAACATTAGGATAGCCAGCACCTTGCATAGCTTGTTACCAAAGTGCTTATCTTCTAAACTGCCTTTAATATAAAAAATTGCTTGGTCTTAGAAGTGGACATGAGAGACTGAGCCAACATATGAAGTCTTGCAATGCAGCCGAGTATTAAATATGTAAAAAAAGAAAGTATGTAGATTTTTGATTGTTGTTTGATATCATGTACAATAATCTGCAATTTTTAGTAATGTAACATAATAGATTTAAAAGACAGCCAATCAAGGGCTAAAATTGAATCTTTAGTCCTTGTTATAACCTGTGTTATAATGAAAGTCTGCATGAATGTATAATAGTTAGAGATATAAACCTTCAATATGTTGCCAGACTATTGTAATCATATCATAAAATATCAAAATAGTTTTGTGTACCTAGTGTACGCCACTAATACTCAGAATCAGAATCATGCTGATATGTACAAGCACAGCTTTAAGGTTTCTTACCATGCTAACTGCCATATCACTTCAGCTAATGTGTGCCTACGCAGAATCTCCTTTATTCAAAAAGTTGTGGATCAATTCTTTAACGTAACAAAGAGGCTATTTTAGAGCAGGTGTATTAAGGGAGGGAAGGGAAAACTATTAGTCTTTTTCTGAGAGGTTCATTGATAAAGAAGGTCATGATGTCTGTTTGACCTTTCTCTAGATTCAAAATGATGCATTTGTTTATTTTAAATGATTTGAAAACTATGAAATCTGAGGAAGCATCATTTTTATACTACAGGTCCATTAAACTATGCATTATATTATAATGTTAAGAATGTTGTTATTAAACTTTTTTAAGAGCAAAAAGATTATCAATTCAATTCAATTGATTTTTTTGTATAGCACTTTTAACAATGAACATTGTCTCAAAGCAGCTTTATACAGATAATTATCAGGTATCAACTGAGAGTTTTGGTACTTGTGGGAATAAATTTTGTACTGGTTGCTGAAAATCCAGATTCAGCAGGTAGAGAATTGTGCAACCAATTACATTAAATGTGCATTAAATAAACACACAACACAGATACACATGATGGCTGACATAATTTATTCCAAAAAATTTTTCTATCATTTTTATCTTCACCTTTTTAAAGTTCTCCGCAAGTCTATATTTTAGAATAAATATTTTTGTCAGGCTTTAAAAGTTTTAAAACTGTGACTATTTCTCCTGTGTAGTGAGACCATCAATGTCTGAGACCACTGCACTGGGGGCAGCAATGGCTGCTGGAGCAGCTGAAGGGGTTGAAGTGTGGAGCATTAATCTTGAGGACACGGCCTTTGTGTCCTCTGAGAAATACAACCCGCAGATCAATCCAGAAGGTGAGAGCTGTGATGATCAGCCATTTTTCATCTAGTCATGACCATTTTAGAGTTAATTCTGATTTAATTTTGAATAATTAAATTAAAAATGAATTTATTCTGAGTCAATAGAAAAACAATCTGAATGAATACAAATTTTGGGCACTGATATAATAATCAAAGTGTATATGTAATTTGTATATGCTAATGTAGTCCTGCTATTGACATCTGAGTGACTGAATGTCCTGACCAACAGAATGATTTATCCTTCTTTTACTGAAGTCACTGTATGAAGTGCAGTCATCCACTTCATACATAAATCTGCTCTGATGGAGAAAATGACCAGTGTACAATTTGATTGGAGCTTTTCACGTTAACAATGCAACAATTGGTTACAATTTCAAATCTACCAGTGCATTTCGTGGGTGAATTATTCATACTACGCAAGAGATGTTTCTTATGGTTCTACAGAAAGTTTGTCATTTTAATAAATGCTGATTAGGAGGAATTAATAAATTATGTAATTTTTTGAGCAGAGAGTGAATTCAGATATGCAAGATGGAAGAAAGCCGTCCAGAAAGCCATGAACTGGGAGACTATGGATCCACTTTCTAATGGAAAAGGTAACACCTTTTTATACACACACACACACACACACACACACACACACACACACACACACACA
>JAAIIK010000449.1:230087-255327 GCA_014706435.1 Silurus glanis
AGAAAGAAAGAAAGAAAGAAAGAAAGAAAGAAAGAAAGAAAGAAAGAAAGAAAGAAAGAAAGAAAGAAAGAAAGAAAGAAAGTTCACTGAGGGAAACTGATAGAGTCAAGCTTGGGCATGCGGATAACTCGGTTCTAAATCACAGATTGATGATGTCAGCAAAGTATTCTTTCACATTATGTGCTGAAAACACGAAAGCTGAAGCTGTTACATAAACAAAATCAATATAATCAATTATAGTTAAAGCAATATAAATAACAAAAAAAAGCAAGCATAATCACACTGGAGAGTATGCGAGACTCTGAGTGAAATGTTATTAATGGGGGTTTAATGTCAGTGTGTGACGTGTAAAAGAGTGAATCACAGGCATGGATCTCTATCAGCTCATTAGTGGTGTAAAAGAGTAATAAGTGTGAGGTCACTACGGTTGCATCAGAATCAAAATCAGAATCAGTTCAAGTTGACAGGTGCAGGGTTGCATTCTAGTAGTCCTTGTTGATTGAGTTCATGTAACACATATGAGATGACAGTGTAAGTTCTACATTAATGTTAGAGTTTGTGGAGGCAGATCAGAGATGATGGTGGGTCAGCAAAAGCATGGGCAGGTTATAGGAGGAGGCCACTTCATCGCCCCTGAGATTAAGCATGATTTAGGAGGCCATCTTGGGGAGCTTGGCAGCTGAGGTCACCATGTTGACCTTTGCATTGTTGATGAGGTCAATTGGGGATAGGAAGAAGCATGGCTTGTGTCCAGGATAAGAGAGGTCAGCTACTATCATATCTGCCTGTTTCAGGGTCCTGGAAGAGTACAGGCCCTGTAGTCCAGGCAGAGTGGCTGTCATGCTGCAGTCTGCCTTGGAGGAGGTGAGAATGGACTCAGTGATGGAACTGTAAAAGTGCACCATCGTTTTCTTTAGTAGGTTGAACTTCTTCAGCTATCGCAGAAAGAACAACCTCTGGTGTGCTTTTTTAAGCAGAGAGCTGATGTTCAGCTCCTGAGAGTTGATGGTTCCCAGGAAGCAGAAGGAGTAAACACTGTCAAAGGCTGTTCTGAGTGTATTAGGCCACCAGATAGTTAATTTCTCACCTGTAGGTAGACTCATCTCCTTTAGTGATAAGCCCAAGGATGGTGCTGTCATCTGCAAACTTGAGTAAACACAGCCTTTTGGGGAGCCAGTGCTGATGGTCTGGAAGTCAGAGACATGTCTTCCCATTTTTACTTGTTATTTCCTGTCAGACAGAAAGTCTGTGTTCCACCTGCAGGTGGAATCAGGCACTGGTAACATGCACAGTTTAGACCTTGAATAGAAAATACATCGATATTTTCATGTTAAATATAACCTCTTTTTTTTTTTTAACCATACACCAATTTTATCCAAGCAAATACTTCTTTTAGTGAATTATAATTGTCAGCTCTGTTAAGACAAAACTCTTAAATCCCACAGTTCTTGATCTTGCAGATTTATCTTGAATACAGGTATCAGAAGTACAAACATTAAGTTAATTTATGAAAACAATGATTTCTAAGACAGGGGGTCTGAAAGGGCCACATGAACCTTTATTTTTCTGTTACTATTGTTATACCAATATTTTCCTTCCAGTGGATATTTACAATTTATTTACTTAGAGACTAAAAAATGAGACCCATCAAAAACAATTCAAAACTTATTAAAAAAAGATAAGTATGTTCCATTCTGTGTACAGGCTATAAGCAATTGGAAAACCTTTTAACAGGCTCTAGTTTAAAGATTTTACCTGGGTACCTGGGGTCAACAGTGCAGAGTAATAATGTGTTAGAGAAGTGAAGAAAAGAGTGCAGGCAGGTTGGAGTGGGTGTAGAAGAGTGATAGCAGGAGTGATTTGTGATAGAAGAGTATCTTCAAGAGTGAAAGGGAAAGTTTATAGGACTGTGGTGAGACCTGAGATGTTGTATGGTTTAGAGACAGTGGCATTGAGTAGAAGACAGGAGGTGGAGCTGGAGGTAGCAGAGCCCTAACCCTTTGGAGACAAGGTGAGAGAGGCGAGATTGAGATGCGAGATTGAGATGGTTTGGACATGTGCAGAGGAGGGACATGGGGTATATCGGTAGGAGAATGCTAAAGATGGAGCCACCAGGAAGGAGGAAAAGAGGAAGGCCAAGGAGGAGATTTATGGATGTGGTGAAGGAAGACATGCAGGTAGTTGGTGTGAAAGAGGCAGATGTAGAGGACAGGGGGGTATGGAGACGGATGATCCGCTGTGGCGACCCCTAATGGGAGCAGCCGAAAGAAGGTTTTTGTTTTTTTAGAGAATGTTGTGAATATCTATTAAACTACTACTTCTGTTTTTAACTTTCAAACTGTCAGTTCTCCTTTCCACTGTCCAATCTTTATTAAAATGTAATAAATATTTTGTTAAATTTTTATACATAATTTTTATGTATAATTATTTGCAAAGACAATCATTGTTCCCAAATCCTAGTTAGTAAAACAGCTATTGAAATTTGATTAAAATGTACATATTAATTTGAAAACAAAACCATATATATTAAAAAACATTTTACAGACCTCAAAACAACAAAGAGCCAAAGAGCAAAAGTCAGAAACGATTATTTTCTGTTTTTCAGGTTAACAGACTGAGCCATATGGAGCACTGCTGCTCACTTAAGTCAGGCTGAAGAGATCGGTGCAGTCCATTTTTTTACTTTGGTACTTGATTAAAATAAGTGTGTAGCTGTGAGCGTGCACGAGTCTGATTGCACTCTGGCTGGGTTTTTTTCTGAGCAAAAGGAACCCCAGCTCTCAATGAATTTACTGTTGCATATAAAATGGGTTTAATTAAATGGTGAAATTCAGTGGTTGGCTGCTAAAGTGCCCTGAGTGAAGGCAATAGTTTCCACCAGTAGTGGACGAAGTATACAAAGCATGTACTTGTGTAAAAGTAAAGATACAGTAGGTAAAATATGACTCCAGTAAAATTTAAAGTGCCCCTTTAAACTTTCACTTGAGTAAAAGTACAAAAGAATTTGCCTTTACATATAATTAAGTGTCCATGTACTATGATTTATTATGACTATAGTGTCTTCTTATCATTTTTATCACATGACTTTGCTTAATTGATTCAGTTTATGTGAAAAGACTTTAATGTTACTCTTAGCACACCAATCTATTAATAAAATGATATTAATGAGTCAAACACACTGATCTAATAAATTATCATGAGCTTACAACCTTCTTTTTTATCACTTAACAAAATCGTGCAAATAAAGCCACGGGTGCTGTTAGTCAGAAGTTTCTTCCATCATTTATTCTTCTCAAAATGTTCTGCTTCATGTTGAACTGACACTGAACTGTTTGTTCGTGCTAAGTAGATACCACCAACCGGCACTGATGTCCTGGGTGAACCACGCCATGACCCAACGTCTCCCCCATTAATTATTTTCACCTTTAAAAAGCTCCTCTCTTTTTCAGCTTCCATCACTGGATGAGTAAAACATATTCTCAGAGCAGTCCACAAATTTAGATACATTTCTGAGAGCTCCATTTCTTGTAGCAATATCAACCTAAATTCATTTATTGCACAATTAAATCCACGTGTTATTGTGCACAATTTATCAACCTCTCAGAACCAAGAACCAAACAACTCTATGGCAACTTGTAGCCATAAGATACAGACAACATCTATATCCTCATCATATATGTCTATTAAATTAGCCTTTTAAGCTGCACGGGCGATTCCCCTCACTGATCTAGGTTCAGGAACTTTTCAGTACAATTACAGAAAACCTTTATCATTTATTCATTTATTATTCACCTCAATTAAAGGTAACCAAATCAATAAGTGCTGTTAAACTACAATCTAACGAGTAGTTTGGTTCTAATTGTTTTGTTGCTACACACATTATGATAAACTACTTGCTATCAATTATAATGTTATGCAGTGTAAAAGAAATATTGCTGATCTATGCGAAAAACACAGCAAGCAACACAGCATAGCCTGTATAAGTAATATACAGTTTTTAGCCTATTTCATTAAATGCATTAGTGATAGAGTGAAGGAGATGAGTATTAGATCTGCATACACAATCTTTTGCACATTTCCAAACATACCTTTTTCTGAATTGGGCTCCTGATGATTTAGATTTTTTTGTCATCCATAATATTCATTTGGATTCAGCTCTCCTTACTGACGTGACTTCACCCAACCCCCACCGCTCCTTTCTGAGTGTATGAGTGAGGGAACTTCTCCAGGCATTGAGTGCACACTCCCAAAAAGGTTAATTCAACATGACATAAAACCAAAAAACAAAAAGAAACAACAACAAAAAAACCGATAGATTTTTGTTTTTTTGCAAGATGCCACCCCCCAGCAAGATGCCACCCTGGGTGTCTCCCCATGTCGCCTATGTCTAAATCCGCCATCAAAACAGTTTAAAACAGACTGATTTTATTAAGATAAATCACATAAACATTATTACAGTCCACACAAATCTATGTAACACAAAAAGGACTAAGGGTCTTGTTGAAGCTAAAATTAAAAAATTGTACAATGGCACTACAATTAAATGAGAAATGTGTCATAATGACTATGTCCTCCTACAACCCAGTCACATGGCATTTGTTGATTTAGTCACAAAATTAAATCTATTGATTCGTGTTCATGGACATGAATTTTCCAATTTTATTCGTGTCACTCAGCACAACTTTCCATCTAATGTATTTCAATATGAAGTATCTTTCCTGCCTCCGCCACATTTTTTCTTTCTGCCACTGGTCACCACAGACGCTGTTATCGGTCTTTTGTTATATATATTTTAATCTTCAAGCGCTATTACTCAACATTTAATTAGGAGATTTTATTCTGTTTTTATTGCTTTTTATTATGTAAGCTACATGTTATTATAAACCATCATCAGTGGTTCCTTCCAGTCAAAATATTGTCAATATATTATCTCGGTTAATTAACGAGACTGCAGATTTGTGCTACGGCCATTGCATCTAAATGTTGCCTTTTCTATTCAGAGAAATACTGTTTTTCCATCTGTTTGTTGTGTCAAATCTAGCAGTAAATACTACAGTACCTACCATGAGCCTTATAAACCGTTACCATGGTAAAGACACCATAACTAAAAAAACTCCTAAAACTCCTTAAGGACCCGATTCTCTTTTAATGATATCGTCATCTCTTCTCAACACATAGACTCGAAATTGTGCTTTATACTTCAACAATACAATGTTATGACCAGCAGTTTTAATTGTTTCTGTGTTGATTGTAAGAGATTGTGAGAAAAAGGTTTTTGTGGGATTAGTTGTGGATTAAGGAATAATTGATTAAGGATTTTTTTTTCGTAATTCTAATAAACAATATCACTTTTTTTTGGAATGTGATTATGCAAAGGATTTTTGGAAAGAAATGTTTTGGATTGTTTTCTCTGTTTACAACACAATTCAAAAGATGGATAGAAGTATAATTAGTGAGATAGATGGACTGATAGATAGACTGAGAGAAATTTAAACAGAGAGAAAATAATACAGACAGACAGACAGACAGACAGACAGACAGACAGACAGACAGACAGATAGATAGATAGATAGATAGATAGATAGATAGATAGATAGATAGGGAACCAGAGCTACATCCACACACTTTGTGACGGTGCAGAGTGAGAAAGCAAGACCAAACGGTAGGACCCGATATCGATAAGCTTCAGCCCTGAAAGCGAACCTCTGGAACTTCCTGTGAGAAGGAAGGATGGATGCTTGAAAATATGCATCCTTTAGATCTATCGTGACAAACCAGTCCTCTGATCTGATACACGACTTGCTCGAGGACGCAACCCTAATTCCTTTTTAGGAACCATGAAGTACCGGCTGTAGAACCTGGACTCTGTGTCTGATGGAGGGACCACCTCAATGGCCTTCTTACTCAGGAGAGTGTTTACCTCTTGTTCCATGACCAGAACCTGCTCGGGTCCCACCAAGGTGAGACACCACGTCAAACCACAGTCGTGAAGCCTCTGTCTACAGTACGCAGGACCCACTGAGACACGTCTGGCAGAGCTTCCCAGGCTGCCAGATAGGCTCTTAAGGGTTTTAGACTCTCGAAACTGACCTCTGGTATGACTAGAGCGGGGCTACGCCCTGTTGCAGCTTTAATAGCTGTATCTGGGGCTGCGCCCACCGAGCGGCCCCATGAGAGTGACGTGGGAGGAATCGGCGGCGGGTCCTCAAGGAGTTTTAGCTGGTGTCAATAAGGCTCATGGTGGGTACTGTAGTATTTACTGCTAGATTTGACACATAATAGCGAGTAGCTTACAGAATAAAAAGCTATAAAAACAAGAATAAAATCTCCTGATTACATGTTGAGTAATAGTGCTTGAAGATTAAAATATGAATAACAAATAATGTAAAAAACAATACAGCGTCTGTGGTGCCCAGTGGCAGAAAGAAAATAAACGTGGCAAAGGCACGTAAGATAATTTGTATTGAAACACTTTAGATGGAAAGTCGTGCTGAGTGACACAAATAAAAGAGGGAAATGTGACTGTATCACGAAATGCCATGAAACTGGGTTGGCTCATAAGCATGCAGAGATTTACTAAATATCTGGATCATCTGCAGTGCAATGTTACACAGAGAATGTAAAAAAAAAATTTAAGAAATGATAAATGCTGTCAAATCCTTCTAGAAATTCTAATCAAATTTTATAATAAACCAAATACAAAATAATTAAAGCTATTTTAGACATTGTTTTATAGCAGGGGTCACCAACATGGTGCCTGCAGGCACCAGGTCGCCCGCAAGGACCACATGAGTCGCCCACGGGCCTTTTCTAAAAATAGCTCACCATAGGATGGTATGTGATGACAATATTAACAAAAAAACATAAAAAAATGTTTCATATTAGATTAAAGCTAGCTGGTCTCCAAGTTGATTTTTGTATGTTACGTAATTGATAATCTGTACAAACATGATGCAACGTAGTGCATGATTTGTAAAAAATTTTTAGTGGCTAGTGAAAATGCTGTAGAAATTGTCATTTGAAAATGTAAATACTTGCAGATATTTATAGAAATAAAGTGTTGCATATTGATATTGATCTGTTTCCTACCTTGTTAAATCATTGTTGATCATTATTGTGAGAAGTCATTAACATGATTAGTGTCTTCACATAGATGAATATCATTCATTATTAATAATAACATATAATTAAAGGTAAATTGAGCAAATTTGTTATTTCAGAAGTGTGTATCAAACTGGTAGCCCTTCATATTAATCGGTACCCAAGAAGTAGCTCTCAGTTTCGAAAAGTTTGGTGACCCCTGTTTTATAGTCTGGTGTACTGATGTGTAATTTTTCTCATTTTAAGTATTTAATTCTAAAGAAAAAGAAATCTGCGAACATAGTAAAACAATTAAGCTTGAAATCAATAAAAGTATCAAAGGAGGGTGAATAGTTATATTTTGCACAATGATAAAAAAAGTAACACATGACAGACTGAAGTTATACAGTAATATCCCATGTTTGCATGATGTCACGCAGTCCGACACAAATATCTTTTTATTTAACAAATTCACAGCCTGTTTAGCAACAATTAAGTTTCATTTACACACATTGTATATGATTAGCGACGACTTAGTCAGATTTATGTGATTATGATTTATTTGGTGTGGAATGTCTGAGAGGTCTCTTACATGATTGAAACAGTACACAGGTTAAATAGGGTATAATATGTAATTATGGCATATAATATAAATATTACATAAATTTGCCCATATTCAAAATATTTTCATGTACCAAGATATCTTTTTGCAGTACGTACCTGGTAGTACACTGATATAAACAAATAAAATACTAAATAAAAGACAATAACACAAATGTTCCAGGATTTGGTTCTAGCCCTAACTTTCCAACTTATTGATTTAAACTGATTTAAATGACAAACTGATTTAAAGGACATACTGAACAGTTTTAAATGATGCACATAAGTAATAGAAGGCCAGGCAAACTTGAAAAGGCATTATGGTTCTGTGCAGAATTAAGAGAATTCAGTTTTTACTGAAATATAACTGAGGTCCCAAAAGGAATAAGAGTGCAAAGAGAGAGTTCAGTGTTTAGTTCAAATGGTTGGCACAGCTTAACCCCATAAATCTTCAGTTCGTCCAAACTTGTAGATAATAGAACTGTAGAATGGAGATACAGAGGTTCATTAGCACATTTCAATTTATCACATCTTATAATAAAATACACTTTTATAAAAATAAATGTCTTGTCAGTTGTTTTATCTCATCTATTTGTAACATAGACTCTTTGCTTTAATACGGCTGCAAAAAAGGAGCCAGTCCAAAATTACATAAATATGAGCATTTAATGCAATCTTGCTGTCTGGGAAAAACTGGTTTGTGACTTCACAAACAATATTGTAATATTAGCCACCTTTAGCACCCACAGTGCCTCTGCAGTTAGGGCTTCATTTGCCCCTTTAGCATGGCTATATAGTGCTGCCTCTTCCATGTTCGAAATGTTGAACGTTAAGAATAAAAAATCATTCGCATGTACACCTACCTAAAAAATATTAACAAGTTCTGGAAGAACACAGACAATCCAGGATACACAGGATGCCCTGCCAGAGACAGGAAACATGGGTTCAATATGTATTTAAAGTTTCATAAGAAAATTTCAGATAAACTCCAAATGCTCAGTTATAAATTCAGTATGAGACGTATTTATTAATGAAAAAAAATAAAACAGTAGTTAATAAGTGAGTGGACATCATACCTATTATTATTATTATTGTTATTATTCCTAAATAGACAAACTTTGTGTCAAACAGAACAAAGATATATAATAAGCTAACGTCGTTTTTGGAACCAATGAGGAAACTCACCCCGGGCAACATAAGCTCCAAACAAGACCCAGATCGATGCAATGAGAGAGGCAAACATGATTAGGAAGCCAATGAAGAGCCAAATACGAGTGCCTAAGACATGGAGATATGAACAGTCTACTTTGAGGACTTTGAGCACTTTAGGAACATAAACAATGACCTTCATTCATTCATGTCAAATTCAGAATGGAAGCAAACTGTTTTTAAACCAGCTGCAGTTAAATAGGTGAGAGGAACACATAAAAGACACAGGGGGACATTGTCACATTCATTGAAGCTGTGTGAAAACAAGAGAGAGAATATAGTTGGTATAAACCATAACCATAAAATCTGACAGGTCTAGGTCAAAGCGCATGATGTAAGGTCAAAACTTCATGTTGGGGTGGGGTGCAATAAAATTCATTAAAAATGTCAGATGTCGAGTACTCAAGAATTCTCTTGACTCACTTAGTTTAGATTGTTGTAACTTAAAGTTGTCATGTGTAAAACAAAGGGGTGTTTATTGCTGTATGTAAAAAGTTGATCTTGCATTTATAGAGGTTATATTATTGTCATTTGTGCCAGAATCCAACCCCACTTGTTAAAAACAAAAAGTTTTTACACAGACACACACTCACACACGCACACACACTTTATCGACAAATTATTCAAAAAGTGAAAAATAAAGAAATGGCTGAACTAAGACTAAAACTGGACGAATTCTTTTGATGATACATATACAATTTCACGAATCCACACCTTCTCCCAAGACTCCACCCCCTAACATTTTATAAATGATACTGTTTCCATGTATGGCTCATCAATTCAGACCTTATTTTTACAACTAGATCATGAACGTGGATATTGATGGAGCCGGTGCTGGCTCTAATGATGGAAAACACCGGTGAAAACACACTTAGAAAAAGAAATCTTTCCTATCTGTCTTCAAACGATGAAACTGATGGGTGCATATCCAGCAAAGTACTAGCCATCATCCGTGCTGTGATTGAAGGACTGCTGGAGAGAATTATCGACCAAGATCTGAAAGACACCTGAGTCAACGGCAGCACTTATGCTTTTTGGATCCTGACATGTACTACCTGCACATGCCTACAGATTGGTGAAAAAACACTGTTGAAATATACACTGGCTAAAGGTCTGAAACTGTACGGTACCCAACACACTCCATCCTTTGAAAAAAGTCATTGTATTGCAAAAGCTACCATCTGAGATTGGCAAGATTAGCAGCACATCAGAACTGCTCTGAACGAAGTTAAAGACAGCGTAGAAAGGAATTTTGCTCCGACAAAGAGCAAAGATTGTATGAGAATGTTGACGTATATTTTTTTTATTGTTTAAAAAGAAATTTAAACCCCACTCAAGTCATAAGTCTTTCTGAAAAAAAATCCTTATGCACCCAAATATGCTTGGAACAAGACAGGAACTGGCTTATAGTAAAACTGGACAACTCGAGAACCAGAAGCCCCTAATCCCGCCGATATTCATGCAGGATTTTACACAATGTACGTATACACAGATATTATCAAGTATCAACAAGTCTGTGTATACGTTTGCGATTGTGTGTGGTTGTGTGTTTTTGTCATTGTGTGTGTGTGTGTGTGTGTGTGTGTGTGTGTGTGTGTGTGTTAAATTAGCATTTTACAAGTTCGCTTTGTAAAAATCAAGAGTTATAGTCTGATTTATATTAAGTTTGTAATCTTGCGTACCAGTAAAGATTTATTCATTGCTAGAGACTCAAAGCACTTTTGTACGTCACTCTGGACACAGGCGTCTGCTAAAAGCAAATGTAAATGTTTGTGTGTGTGTGAGTATGTGTTTGCTTGTGTGTGTGCATGTATGTGTGTGTGTGTGTCTGTGTGTGTGTGTGTGTGTGTGTGTGTGTGTGTGTGTGTGTGTGTGTGTGTGTGTGTGTGTGAAGGTTGAAAACATCAGGCATAAAATCCAGATGATTTAAATAAATCCACACTATTTTATAAATAAATCTGTAGACAGCACTATAATTATAACAGACAAACAACTTCAAAGTTTTACTCCTATTCAAAAGAATAACTTAATTACAATTATTTCCTCGTCAAAATCATCAACTTGTATTCTCGATCCCTTGCCTACAAGTTTCTTCAAACAGTTATCTGTTTGAAGAAACTTGTAGGCAAGGGATCAAAAAGTAATTCCAGAAGTAATTGAACCTGTTCTAAAATGGATAAACTCTTCCATCAGCACTGGTTGTCAACATAAATCCTTTAAACTGGTAATCAACCCTCTAAATAAGAAACCTGACCTTGACCCATGTCAGCTGTCCAACTACAGGCCAATATCAAACCTCCCCTTTATCGCCAAGATTTTAGAAAAGGATGTAGCACCGCAGTTATTCTCACACCTACTTCGAAATAACACTTTTAAAATGTATCAGTCAGGATTTAGGCCTCATCATAGCACTAATACAGTGCTAGTAAAGTGGTAAATGACCTGTTATTGGACTTGTAAGTGGTCTTAATGTTATGCCTGTAGTGCCTGATTATATGTGTATAAACAAGTAAAAATCAACCAAACATTGAAAGAATAAAGTGAAAAATATTGTGTTGTATGTCTTTAGTTTTGAAATGAAATTATACTCTCAGGCATATAGTTTATCTATTCAATAGTCTTCTGCATACCTATTACTCAATTATACTAATAATGAGCTGATAGAGACCCATGCCTGTGTTTCTCATTCACACTTATACGCCACAAACTGATACTAAACCCCAATTGAATACATTTTACCCAAAGGTCCTCATATGCACCATTTTCAAGGGCTATCTGTCATTTTCCTGCACTTTTTCACATTTTTTCTTTTTATGTGCATTTTCCTAAGATATATTATCTCTTAGTATGACAAACTCACTCTTGTCATTTGTACAAATAAATGTAAATTTTTGTCCATATACATAATGCTTGTACAAATATAAGTATTCCTTTTTACTATCTGACTTGATTACAGCTTGACTAATAGCCACTGAGGCAAAGCTGATATGTAGCAATTGTTTCAGAAAAAAAAATTTAAGACTCTGCAGTTTAATTACAGATAAATGATGATTTTCTGTGTAGCTGTCATCCTAATGTTATATATTCAGTCATGACTCATTTCTTAACAATATTAAAGTAGGTCAAGGTATCAGAAAATCAGGATCCGTTAATGGCTTATCAGTGAGTGAACACTGATGTGCTACTAAATGCAGTTTCATTTCCTTAGTAACTGAATACTTTGATCTACTTTCAGCATTAAAGCTAATTTTTACTATAAAAAAACGTATTTTTACTATACTATAGAAATGAATCTTTTATATATTTTAGAGTAGTCAATGTGCAGTTTGTATAGCAGTACAGATTTACTGTCCTTTAAAAATAACTTAACATAAAATACCGCCATTATTGTCAAAATAGCTGCCAAAAAAGTGAGTACACCCTAAGTGATAACACCTGTACATCATGTAACCATGCAAAGCCACATGTCCCATTCAGCATGTTCATGTTTTTGTCTGCTTGACAGGACCATACAAATGTGTGTGTCTTGTAATAGAGCATTTAAAATGTGGTGCTTTGAGTATAATTCTCTCATACTGACCACTGGATGTTCAACACAGCACCTCATGACAAAGAAACTCTCTGAGGATTTGAGAATTAGAATTGTTGCTCTCTACGAAGATGCCAAAGCTATAAGACGATCAGTAGCACTCTGAAACTGAGTTACAGTACAGTGGCCAGGGTCATACAAAGTTTTTCCAAGACGGGTTCCACTCAGAATTGTCTCGCAAGGGTCAGTCAAAAAGTCCTCATGCTGTGTGTCAGCTGCAGATGCTGACTTGAAAAAAAGGTGCATAAGTACTGCCAGCATTGCTTTAGAGGTTGCATGGCTGTCGTCCCAGAAGGAAGCCTCTTCTGAAGTTTCCTCACAAGAAGAACAGTTTGCTGAAGACCTGTCTAAAAGCATGAATTACTGGAACCATGTCCTGTGGTCTGATGAGACTAAGATAAACTTGTCTGGCTCAGATGGTGTCTAGATGGTGGTGGTAGCATGGAGTGGCCAAGTATGTATCCAGAACTGAACCCTACTGAGCACCTGGTCTAAAACCCATCAGCTCGGTGACGTCATTATGGAGTGGAAGAGGCTCCCAGCAACAACCTGTGCAGCTCACAAAATATTCACATTTTGGAAACAGTTTTGACGTATTCACTTTTGTTGGCAGGTATTTAGACAATAATGGCTGTATGTTGAGTTATTTTCAGAGGACAGTAAATCTGTACTGCTGTACCAGCTGCACATTGACTACATTAAAATATCTCCAAGTTTCATTTCTATAGTATTAAACCCTTGAGAGCATACACTATATTAAAATGGTTGCTGAAATGTGAGAGGTGTACTCACTTTTGAGATACTGTAACAATAATCGTTTAAATGCGTTTAAAATATGTTTAAAATTTTACTATAAATCATGTGATATTAGAACAGACACATTGTTATATATACTTTGCACATGAAATAACTATAAAAAGTTTTAATTTCTGCAGTGCCACTCATTATGATACAGTAGACACATTTGATCTCCATACCTATCCGGCCAAGGCAGCCCTCTTCATACACATCCCCATGGACATGAGCATTTGAAACAGCATTTATCCTGCCACACACAGAAAATCAAAAGTATATTACTCTAGTAAAAAGACCAGAATAAAGTCACAATAAATGCAGCAATTTCCAATATGCAATTAATGTGGCCATTTAAGCAGTAAGCACACAAAGTTTTTTTTTTCGCTTGGCTTTTTCATACAAATAAACAGAAACATTATAAAAACAATATTTCTGCTGTACTGTACATGTCTGCTCACATGGTACATGCCACATAATGGCCTTTAAGTGTATTTATGAAGTATATGTTCAGACAGCACTCAGATTCGATGAATCTGAAAATGAATCATAAGATTTTGCACGTATGGAGTCTCTACAGGTTGAGTGCATGCTGTTATTTAAGCAAAATGAAACTCTGAAATTCATGTAATTATTTTAAAGATTCTACTTTTTCACCAATATCATTCAAAATTGCTTATTATATAATTTGTAAAAAAAAAAAAAAAAAAAAAAAAAACTTTATTAAATTATGAAAGAATGCAGAAGAAGAGTATTGTTACTATTGCTCAGCCTTTTGAACCCCAGCATATGCATGCTTTAATATATGCTAAGTAGTATTATTATTAGTAGACTGTCACTAGGATGTTTTTTTAATAATAGACTATCGATCCTTACAAAGAAGCCTAACGAAGTAACAGATATATATTATATATATATTATAAATATTTCCAGCCAGGGGTAAGGAAGTGGTGTGGTGGAGTGATTCCTCAAACGTGTTACCATCTGGTTCCACAAGCATAAGTACAAATGTAGGAACAGAGAGCGCAATGCAGTGACACACGTGACTATGTGAGGTTTGTAGTTTAGAGTGAAAGAATCTGTCTGGTCTTGTTCTGAGAGGAAAGATCTAAAAGTTATTAAAATGCAAATACCAATATTTTAGTCCTCCATTAATTATAGTTTAAAAAAATAATAATAATAATAATTACAGTTACATTTTTGCTTCACTGGAGAGGAAATGTTCTGGAAGAGTATAAGTATTTTGTAGAAACTTTTGTCTCCTCTATGGATTTTAGATTTCCACCTCTTTTAGTACCAGTACTGATTTAATCATTTATTTCGTGTCAACAAATAGAACTTGTGGTAATTAATTTCAGGTTTTTATATATTTCTTTTACCAAAACTATTCTCTTTAACTGAGCAACAATACATTGTTAAAAAAATGTTTTTAGTTTTAACAGTGAAAGAATGAAAAATTATAAAACACGAAATTACTGTTTATTTAACAGTAAAATACTGTTGATGAAAATACAAGTAAACTTACATTATTGTAAAACCTTTTGCATTATTGCTTTGTAAAACTATTCTCTATATTAGTTTACTAGTTTAGTCCACTTGACAGAGGGAATAAAAACAGATGAGTGAATTCAGACACTGTTGAACACTGCGGTTAACAAGCAGAATCACTGAAGGAAAGAAGAAGAAACAAAACTACATACAGTTAAAGCTGTTGATGAAATCAACTGAATAAAAAAAGCATCATTAAACAACTCCAAAAACAGAATTACCAGCTTCACTTATTATAGTTTGACTTTATTTCTGTCAAATATATTCTTGAAAATGTTTTGTTTGGCCTCACCATTTTTTAGATAAGTGGTTGCTTTAGTTGGGCTTTTGACCCCCGACTCTGTTGTGAATGTGTTTGTAAAGTACATTTGTTGTGACTTAAAAAATCAAGAGGAATTGAATTTGGTGGTTTTGGAATAATTTTGATAGCGATATAATCATCACTTAAAAAACTTATTTTTGTTTTTAATAAATTTCTGGAGAATGACTTCACTAGACACACTATTAAGGATGTATAAACTGTATGCACAAAACCTTTAGAGCTAAGGCACCATTTAGGCACACAGACATCAAGAATCAGCACATGAAACTCAAGAATGGTGATTATGTTCACACTTTCATGTCACAATGCATGCTGGGTGCCAGAATACCACAAAATTCCCAATTTATTCCCGAATAAATTATACACTAATTTCTTCATTTGGCTTTTTTTATGTTATTTAATTTATGACTTTTTTACTAGACTTCTTCATGGTAATCAGAGTTTATATGCATTGTTTTGTTTATTTATTTTTTCCAAAAACTTATTTTAAAAGGTCAAGGTTCAAGACCAATAATAACCCAAACACTGATCTCCATTATGGTGACTTAAAATGAAAGTACACCTAAACCTCTAAAATCTCAATTAGAGCTTTTAATATGTGAGGCTGGTAATGATGTTTTGGGGGTTGTTTAATCATCCTCTGCTGAAGTCTCGAGAAAGTTAATGTGTTTTATTTTCAGTTGATTCCATCTTTGGCCTTGGCTGTAAGTTGTGTTTCTTTCACCAAATCCTTCAAAGTTAAATCCTCACATAATTAGTCACTTCATTATCTCATTAACTTCATCACTGCTTCAGTGTTACTTCCACACTCTGTTGTGTGAACACGCATAAGAACTCTAAAAACTGAAGATTTTGCTGTGGGTTTAAAGGGTTTAAATGTGTGAAATGAAAAAAAAAACAGTAATATACATACAAGTTTAATTTATGGAAGAAAACAAAACAAAAAAACAACAACAAAAAAAAACCAGTAGATTACTGGCAACCCTGCTGCCATTAACAGAAAACAGCTAAATAATGTAAAAAAATCCTGTTGTGCGTTTTGTGGGTTACCATTGTGTAGGAGAGCAGAGCCTGTGTTTAAGTCAAGGATGGACAGAGAAATATTGATGTTATGCTTTATGTGTATTATATAAAGACAGTAACTGTGTAGAATTGATGCAGTGAGAATCTCTTCACTAATTACCAATTCCATCTGAATGTGTACTGCTATTGTCTAGAAGAGATTTGACTTGCATTGATACTTTCAATGATTTTTGTATAATTCTGTTTTTTGTCATGGATTTCAATAAAATATATTCTGAGTATAATATTTCAATATTATAAATAGTAGAATTTAAACAAATGGCCATAGGCCAATTTATGTATAATCAGTTTCTGTAAATAAAATAAGTTATCTTGAGCTGACAGTATTTGACCGTTAATTTGCAGGACAATTTTTTGCAATGTAAAGTACCAGTTTAACTATTTTTTGCGGTAGTTTTCTGGCAAACACTGCTGGCAGTTCTTTACCGTAAATTTGACAGGATTTTTTTACAGTGCACAATTATGAGAGTGACTCAAGAAATCAAGTAAATTATTATCATAATTAGGAAAGAGCAACACCTACATGAAAAAGGCCAATGTAGAGAAAACACCACATGTGTAAAATGCATGATTTAGATCATCAGTATTCTTGTAGCACACAGCAGCATCGATTATAACCCACCATCCTGTAAAAAACTGAGAGAGAGAGAAAGAGAGTCTGTTTCGCTGTTCTTTTCACACCACACACAAAATCACATACACAAACAGGTTTACCAGAATGCCAGCCACGATGGAGGCCACTGTGTTCCTTCTCTCAGACCAGTCAATACCCCCGCACTCTGGCCAGCGAAAATTATCCAGAAACCCAGCCATGTCTGTTTCCACCTCCTCCTTCTGACTTACACACCTCCTTACTTCAGTGACTTTGGCTCATTAGCACACACTGCATACACTTTTCTGAATGCAGTAACAGTCTGTAATAAAAGGAAGAAAAAAAAATCATCTGAAAAAATCTGACAAATCTGATGAATCTGGAATAATAAAAAAATGTTGACTTGATCCTGTTTTGATCAAAATGCTTCATTAAAGCACAACACATTTTCTGACTTCTGCATGTTAATATTTCTAGACAAAAATTTATAAAAATCGTACATGATTATACTTTATAAATAAGCCTGTACAAAAATAAGTATTTTTGTACAGAGTGCTCATGCTCTAACTTGCCTCACACAGGTGAAAGGTGGCCAGATCTAAAATGACTTGTGTAATCAGGGGCTTGATCTAGCATCTGTTTGTGGATGGAGGTCTAACCCTACACAAGTGAGTGGTAAGGATCACACGTTCTGACTTTTACTAATAAATTTTTTTGAGCAGTTTGAGCAGCAAAGGGGATAAGAAAGAGAGACAAAAGAGAAAGCTGAAAACAGAATGGAGAAAATAAATTTTCTTTCCAAGACTGGCACTTGGTGGCACTTTTCTGAAACCCAGGACAGAGGAAAGATTTGCTGCCATGGAACATCAAGCAATCCTTGAGCTGTGGACAGAGCAGGAAAAGCCCTTCCAAGAACATCTCTTTGCAACTTAGAGTTGCAAAGGCCCTCTTCTGCATTATCTCTTAAGTCAAAGTTTTTGAGTGCAAAACTCCACATATTGAAGCAATTAACACTGAAGAATTTTCTACATTCTCAGAAATGTCAATGCTGGCTGTACAACAGGGGTGCTTGGTTAATTGAATTTGCACCAGGAAAGTGCTAATTTGTTTATCAAAACTGGTGGTATATATATAGAATATAACCCTGGGTAAGCAGAAGAAAAAACAGATGATTCAGGAAGAGCTCGTGGATATGCTTGATATGGTGGTCAACCAGGAGTGAATGTTCTTAGTACTCGAGGCCAGTTCAATCTGGCTCTGTGTGGACTTTAGAAAAATTCAATAGTTAAATGGTTAAATGTAATGATTATCTTAAGCCTCACACTGACAAACTGCTCGAACGTTAGGTGCAGCTCACTTTTATTCAACACTGGATTTTTCAAAGGAAGGGATATAAGCAGAGCTGACCCTGATTCTAATATCTCACAAAAGCCTCAAGAGAAAGAAAGGGTGAGAATTTTGAAGATAGATCTGAGTTTATTTGTGTGGGCATTAGGGCTGCAACCAACGATTATTTTGATAATCAATTAATCGGACAATTATCATTTTAATTGAAAATTATAATTATAATTGTTTCACCTTCATCCCTGATCCCTGTTTGTTTTCTTTTCATGTGCTTGTGCATTACTGTTATACTTCCATTTCACACAAGGCATAACTTGCAGGCTACAGTCTACATAGTTGCAAATTCATATAATGCTCCCATGCCTTGGATGACTTGGGACACAAACTTCCCAAGTCTATTTCCTGCTGCCGGCTCACCCTGTACTCTCCGCCATTTCGCAAGCAGCTGTGTTCTCGTACGCAAACCCGTAACTTAAGCAGCCCAACTAATCGATAACTGCATTCGTTGACAGTGATTTCCATGATCAATTATTAGCTAATATTTTAATTAGTTGTTGCATCCCTATTGTGCATGTGCCTTAGCTCAGGGGCCTTCAACGATTTTCATGTCAAGGACCCCTTAGGCGATAGAGACATGGGACAAAGACCCCCTGATACAAAATGTGTCAAACATAGCCACTGCTATAGAAACCAATCATATTACGCTAGTTATATTATGTTAAGACAATTAGAACTATGTTGTTGTTGTACATCATTGTCTGTATTTTTTCATATATATTCAAATATTTCAAAAAGATTTATGCATAATAACAAATATATATTTAGCAATTAAAATCACAATGGTTTAATTTATTGGACAATTATACATTTACGTGAACATCACGTAACAATTATATTTTAAAAAATTTATTCTTTGATGTTATTCCCAATCATCAAACATTATTACATTATTAGAATAAACATTATTATGTTTATTCTTTGATGTTTTTACCTATGTTTATTTTATTTTTTTTACCGGACCCTAATTAGCGGACCACGTACTGCCGCAGACCCCTGGTTGAAGACCCATGCCTTAGCTGCACCTTCAAATAATTTAAACATTTGCCCATTTGCTCATTAAGTAGAGACGTTAAAAATCAAAAACTCCAATAAAAACATTAAACATACACATGTACAAAACATCTGCTGTAGCTAATTTGAGTTTCACAATCACTGTAAGTAATGAAGCTTTGCATATAATTCCCCAAAATAATATTATGCCAAATTCTTTTAGTTTAGCGTGCAGAAAAGAGGTCAGCAGGTTCATAGAATGAAATGATAGAATGATTTCTATCATTTTAAGATGAATAAAAATGACCTATTTCCAAACCCTGTTCTCACAGCACTACATCCTCTGCTGTTTAAGCATTTTTACCGAAAAAGAAAAAAAAGAATGCTTAATCAGTTACAATGAATAAAAGAATGATTAAACAAATTAGAAGTTGAACACAATGTACTCACCTAGGGTGTCTGGGACCATCACAAAATGTTTAAAAAAGTCTACATCAGTGGATTTTAAGCTAGGTTTATACTGTACATTTCTAACTTAAATTCCTCATACATAATACAAGAAATCTTTGGGAATGAGCTGAGGTTGGCTGTGGTAGAATAAATAATAATATTGACTGTGGTAGAATAAATAATATGGCATATGGCAGCTGACTTTGAACATTGACCACAGAAAACAGTATGACTTTTTTTTATTAAAATCTGATCTGAAACCAACCACTTAAACAGCATTAATACAGCCACAAGTAAATAAGTGACACAAAAACGAAAGAAACACTTTTCTTTGCATGTCTAAATATAGAGGATCAGCATCATGTAATCTAACATGAGAACATGTCATCATACACTCTGTCACAGAATTCAGCCAACCCTCTAACGGGGTCATTTCAAACATTGTGAAATTGAAAAGTTAGTCTGCTAAAAAGTTTCAAAGTAACTTTACGGTGCTAAAGGTAAAACAATAATTGTAGCATAATTGTTATTATACTGAGTGTTTATAAGAGTGACTCTTATAGCTTGATAATGCCGCATCCATGGATGGATGGATACATTGATCTATAGATACATAAATAAACAATGCAATTTTGGTTTTACTTGATCTCAATGCTGAATCTGACATTCTGAGTGTCAGATTCAATGTATACTTATTGAATGCTAGAAACACTAATATTAAATAATATAGATAATATTAATGATAAAGTTAATATTAAATAAGTTTGGAGACTGATTTTTATGAGCTCACCTCAATAGATTGCGTGTGTAAAATATTTTACTCCATTATTCTTATCAGACTACTATTCAGACTCTAAGATGTTCTGTATGCATTGCTCAACTATAATAATTTCTTTGTCAAGCTATTGATAGAAATTATATTGTAGCCCTTAACATCATGAGCAGCCTTTAACTGTTAAAAAATAAAAACAATAAATAAGTGTGTTTCATCACTGACACGAAACATACGATCACTTTGTAAAGTGTTCTCCAGCAAATCCCAAAAATCACTTAAATGAGGTTAAATCCTGGACTCTGTGGTGGCCAATCCATGTGTGAAAATAATGTCTCATGCTACCTGAACAACTCTCTCCCAGTTTGAGACCAATAAAATTGGCATTGTCCTGGCATTGTCATCTTGTTAAATGCCTGTGTCATCAGGGAAGAAAAGTGGCATTGATCGAAATACCCAGTCAGTAAATATACAAGTAGACAGCTGACCTGACCTGAACACTTTCCCCATGGGCTTGCACACTAGGCACTACAAATGATGGGTACATTACTTCATCCAGCTCTCTTCTTACCCTGATGAGTCTAGATTTACCCTGTTCCAGAGTGATTGATGCATCAGACCACATGACCCTTTCCCATTACTCTAGAGTCCAATCTTTATACTCCCTAGGAGTATAAATATAAAGGAGTATAATAGTCTAATGATGAGTGTTACACACCTGTTAAATCCCAAGCCCATGAACTCTCTTCATACTGTACATGTCGAAAGCTCCTACTAAAAGCTCCTATTAAACATAGCCATGATTTCTCCTGTTGTTTCTTTACTATTTGTTTTTACCAAATGTTTAAGTAATCTCCGATCCTGATCATTAAAGATTGTATTCCCACCATCTTCCTTGAATATGACAGTTCTTAACCTAATTTTAGTAGTTCCAGCAGTCTACTTGGTAGTTTACTTTGATTGATGCAGGCACTAATTATCCAGTGGAAGTTCTTCATTTTGTATCTAGGTGGTGGTGGTGGTGGTGTTGGTGTTGGTGATGACTTTTTTGGCCAGGCATTGCATATTGCTCTTTATCAGGCTGCATCATATAACCATTAGAATCCAATGCACATATAATCATAACTATTGGATATTATTGTTACTATTGTTAATAGTATGTATGTAACGCATACATCACTATAGCTTTTGTTGCTGCTTCTAAATTGAGAATTTTATAATACACACCTGCCAGACTACATATACAGTAAAGGGAATAAGTAGTTAGCAAGTTAGCTTTGCTTCACAGTCGCTTCAGACAAAGTGAAAGTGAAAGTCCAGTCTAAGTAACACTACTTCTGCTACTTTCAAATAGCAAAATGTTTCAAAAATTAACACCAATTCCACATTAACCACATAAGAGAAAGGTTTATATGTGTCTTATAGACTTTTAAAATGAATTCTGCTATATATAGGCTGTTTGCTCACCTCTGAAACACATCCACTCGGATTCCTAGGAGCTACATGTGTCCTTCCTTCCAACGCAGTTTTAACCGAGCTGTCTTTTCCTGTGGGTTGATTGGCCAGGGTCAAAACAAAAAGCAGAAACTGACCAATCGTAGCTCAGGAGGTGGACTTGGGTATTAGGTAGGAGGGATTTTACAGGGACGGAAGTTCAAAGAAACAGTGAGTTCAGATAACATTTAGGTAACAGCTACTGGACTGCTATCGCCCTTTAAGCATTTTTGATGCATTAAATCACGGGTTCCCAACCTGCATATCATATTTTTTGAGGTTCCAGCAGTAAAGCCCAGAAGCTGTTCCAGAGTGAGGTGCTGTAACCGAGCATGCCCACACTGATGCTGGAAAAATAATCTATCAATCTATCAAAAGTATATCACACTTTTATATTTAGAGGCAGAGGTACTGTAATCCAAGTACATGCTGTTTCTCAGAACTTTATATAATCTCATGTAGGTCATATTAGCCTTCTTTCGTCTTAAAAATATAGCTGAGAAATATGCTGTTGCTACATGATTAAATAAGTTCATTCTTTTGTTGCCTCTAAAATCAAATCAAATCAAATTTTATTCATCACATACACATACATACAGGGTACGACATGCAGTGAAATGCTTTATACGACGGTCCGGCATGAGGGAATAGGATGGGAAAAAAGAAAAGAAGGCAGATAAATAAAGTATAAAGTATAAAAAAATAAAAAAAAAATAAAAAATAAAATGAACTTTATAAAATAAAATATAAGAATATAAAGATATAAAAGATATATAAAGATATATGTATATGAAACAAAGAAAAAAAGATGTATATACAAAAAAATGGCAGTAAACAGTGAAACAGTAAACAGTAAACAATGTGTAACAAAGTTTAGGTTGGATTATTGTAATATTGTACTGTCCAGATGTTCTGAGTGCATATTAAAGTAAAAAATGTTGCAGCAAGAATCCTTACATAACATCAATATAATAGAATAGCCTTTATTTGTCACATATACATTAGAGCACAGTGAAATTTGTGCTTCGCATATCCCAGCTTGCTCGGAAACAGGGGTCAGAGCGCAGGGTCGGCCATGATACGGCGCCCCTGGAGGGTTAAGGGCCTTGCTCAAGGGCCCAAGCGTGGCAGCTTGGCGATACCGGGGCTTGAACTATCAGTAACCTAGCGCCTTAACCACTGAGCTACCACTCCCCCTGTCTTGTCAACAAAGCAACGAAACGCAATCAACTTTTGCACTGATTACAAAGTACTACTGTTGACATATAAAGCCTGAGGTTTTGTGTATTCTGACATTAATTAAAAGGTTCAGACTATTTGTTGGTACCTCAAATAGTGCAGTCTATGGAAGAGACCAGAGCTTTCTTTTACAAAGCCTAAAAGTTATAAAACAATCAATCAACTAGTTTTCGGGACTTATTAGTAAAGCAAATTGGAAAATAATGGCAATTTTTTAGGGAGCAATATAGTCTGGCTTGAGGAGCAATGGAAAATGTTCATGTGGTCTAATGAGATTATCATCAGCAATAATTATTGTAATTCTAATTCTGTAAACTGTAATTGTAATTGTAAAACTGTAATTGTAATTCTGGGTTTTGCTCCAATCGCTTCAATTGATCACCACTTGAAGGTTTACAAGATTCGCCTTTGACCAATTTTAGAGAACTAGTTGATCATTGGTTGATCTGATGCCATTCACAGCAGACACTTGTACACAATCGATTAAATTAATGTACTAAAGCATTTGCAATTTGATCAAAGCAACGAGAATTGTTTTTATGATGTGCACAAGTGAATCAATGACATAGAGGTTGCACAAGGAGTTTTGAGAATTTCATTTCTGAACTGAGAAACGCGCCAAAGCATCTGAGAAAAATACACTAATTGCCGAAACCCACAAGGATGGCAGATTGCATGTGTGTTTTGCACAACCATGCATTGTTTGCTGTGCACTCACATATCCTTAAAAAAAATCTGTTACATGAGCATAACAATGCAATAATAATTGATGGTTTTCAAAGTCACCTACAGCAGAAACTTTTGTTGCCCAGGACATATTCAGCATGTCTCTGCTATTCTGGAAATGACTGAAATTACCTACTTCCCTTCTTGTCATCTAAAATAAAATGAGACATTAAGTAAATGTGTTTAATCACTGAAATTAAACATACACTGCCTTGCAAAAAAAAGTTCACACTAATATTTTTGCTTTAATTATGACAAGCATTCAGCGCAGCATAGACTTGAGTTCGTGCTTTGATCATTTCTTTTAGTTTTTTTTCCTGTGTTTGCTATGAGTCTAACCCAATGGTGCACACACTTTTTTAGCATGCGAGTTACTTGTAAAATGACCAAGTCAAAATGATCTACCTACTATAAAAATGCATAAATAAATATCTATTTTTTTAATGTCATGCGATCTACCCACACTACCTTTGCGATCAACCAGTAGATCGTGATCGACGTATTGGGCACCCCTGGTCTCACCCATCTCAAATATCTCAAGACTGCTTTTAAATGTTTTAAAAGCCACTGCCAACCATTACAATACATTCACGGGTGAAAGATTATCTGTTGAAAGACACCAAAAAGTACACAAGTTTTTATTTCTCTGGGCCTAAATAACAATTGTGTGGTCCCTGTTAAATTCTATAAACAAAGAAATAACCACAGATGCAAAACAGATGTCTATATGAAGTGAACAGAAAAGAAAAAGAAAAAAAAAAACATTTAGAAAACAATTGGGAGGGGGGGAAAGCAACCTACAGTATAATTAACTTTAGCAGCAATAGATTTTAAGTTGATCAGATTTTTACATTCTTTTGGGGAAATTGTTTTCAATCTTTCTTTACATTACTTCAGTACATCGATGAATGAGGGTATTTGTTCATGTAATGGTCTCTTAATATCTCTCAATATGCAGCATCTCTTGGGACTTAAAGTATATAATTTCGAAGTCTCACTTGGCTATATTTTTACAGTTTTTCTCAGTTGCATTGGAACGTTTATTTTTTTAAGATCAGAAATGAATTTTTCAAAACTACTTGTTTAACCTCATATCATTTAGTCACTTGTGCTCATCATAAAAGCATTTCCTGTTGCTTTGATCAAATTGTGAATGCTTTAGTACATTCATTTAATCGATTGTGTACAAGTGTCTGCTGTTTCCTACATTATCGGTTGTTTATGTCATGTTGATCAAAATATATTATACTGGTTTCACCTAAATAGTCTTAACCCCAAAAACAACTCAGCAGCAGTTAATTGCATAAGATAAGATAAGATAAGATAAGATAAGATAAGATAAGATAAGAT
>JAAIIK010000449.1:268305-319294 GCA_014706435.1 Silurus glanis
GTTCAAGGGGGCCGAATACTTTCGCAAGGCACTGTATATACATATATATATATATATAATTACCGCAATTTCCGGACTATAAGCCGCTACTTTTTTCCCATGCTTTGAACCTCGCGGCTTAAACAATGAAGCGGCTAATTTATGGATTTTTTTCCGGGTTTTTCCCGGTTTCACAAGCTTCATGCTTCCAAAAAACTGAGCCCCGTAACATTAGACAAATGAAATTGCCGAACGGGTTAAGGTGAACCAATGAAACGCTTTATATTAAATCGAGCGTGCTCCCACTGAATCGGCCCGCACGACATCATGAATATGGATGAGGTTCCTCTAACGTTTGACCTGCCGCTCACTCGGACTGTCAACAGGAAAGGCGAATTATTTGTCACGCTAAAAACAACTGGGCATGAAAAAACGCACTTCACCTGTGTTCTGAGCTGCACGGCATCGGAAGAAAAGCTTCCACTGACGGTGTTTTTGAAACGCACGATGATGCCATGTGATTATTGTGAAAGTCAACAAGAAAGGATGGATAACAGAAAGCCTAATGAATAAATGGCTGACGCAGTG
Source organism: Silurus glanis (assembly GCA_014706435.1). NCBI lineage: Eukaryota > Metazoa > Chordata > Actinopteri > Siluriformes > Siluridae > Silurus > Silurus glanis. Next base: position 268,873 of record JAAIIK010000449.1, read on the forward strand.
ATACGGCAAGCGACCGGGAGGATTATTTCACAGGAACAAGGCATTGCTCATTTTGGACAGCATGAGGGCCCACATAACAGATTCTGTGAAAAAAGCCATCAAGAAGACAAACTCAATTCCAGCTGTGATTCCTGGGGGCATAACAAAGTATTTGCAGCCACTCGACATCAGTGTTAATCGTGTTCAGTGGGCTTGGATGACAAGTGGGGAGAAATCCTTCACTAAAACGGGCCGCATGCGAAGAGCAACTTACGGTCAAGTCTGCTAGTGGATCCTGACAGCGTGGACCACTGTCAAAAAATAAACTATAATCAACGGGTTTCGAAAGGCTGGACTGTGGTGTTCCACGAGCTCAGCGAGGAATTTGCCTCCAGATGAAAATGATGAGAGTGTCATTCATGAGCGTGCCTCAGTATGAATTTATACAAAGTCATAAGCCAAAAATATACTTTGCGTACCTGGTAGTCCTTGATTAACTCCTCTGTCTTTTCACCAAGGGCGACAATGAGGCCTCTGATCACAATTTCTCTTCGAGCCTCAATGCTGTTGTCCTATAAATATACGAAATATGACCTTAAGAACGGATATTAAAATGCTACAACATAACTAACTGCTAGAATGTAAAAAGTACATGCCTCGTTTATGATGTCAAGGGTCTCATCAAGTTTCCTCTTCCCTTCCACATTCATCAATTTTGGTGTGTATTGGTCCAACCTCCATAGGAATGTGGACTGTAGAGGCTTTAGTGTGATCTTCCGGAATTCCTCTTCAATCTGGAAATATGAAAAAGTACATCATGATATATGTACAGAAAAGATTAAGACACACAGTAAAAGAGGAACAGAATACAAAAGTAAACCCTAAAAATGCACTAAGAACGATTTAGTTGCCTGATATCTGGCAAGGGATTCCTCACCAGAGTGGAGTTCATTGAAGTGCATGGATTGAGTTTAGTAAAGTTAGCAGCTTAGTTTCAGCAAATGCCCCAGTACTGCCACCTTGTCAGACAAAGCACTTGGTACTCCAAAAGTAATTAGATCATTATTAAAATGTTCAACATACCTGAGAAAACAGGACAGGCCATCAATCATTTAAGTCACTCACAGATGGTTTTTGGATCACATCTTACTTTCACATCTTCACATCTTTTGTGTTTGAATGTCTCCTACTCACGTGATTTTAGGGCACTATAGGTTTTGAAGGAGCAAGGACAATTGCCATGTAAACAGGGAAGAAATTCACTGTGGTTGTGCTTTAATATGTAGTGGCTCAAAAGTTTATTTGTTTCAGGGGCAACAAATGAACAAATCTTACAAATCCAGCCCATATTATTCAGATGCAAATTGGTCGATAGAACTCTCATTATTTGCTGGTAGCAGTCAGGAGTTCAGTTAGCCCATTTAGCTGTATCTGTCTCTCTGTCTGCTTGTCTGTCCTCAAAAATGTTGGATTTAAGTTTATTTACCAGGTCAATCATGTGTGATCTTAACCAAACAACAGTTTGCCTGTTTACATACTGTTTGCCTCTGTGCATGCTGGAATTCCCTCTAATCCTGTTTGTCTTAAGAATCGTGGTGATCTAACAAGTCACCACAAGTTGTTTTGATTATAAATGTTACAGAAGAGGATTACTTTCAACACCTAAGACATCTTAGAACAAATCTTCAGAGTGTAAGACAGAGAAGAAGAGTTCATTGAACACCATTGAACACCTAGGACATCTTAGAACAAATCTTCAAAGTGTAAGAATCTTTTTGTATGCGTTTTTGTATTCGTCATCCTATTGGTGTCATCCTCTGAATTGTTAAAAAAAAATAAAAGAAAATAAAAGAAAATAAAAGAAAATAAAAGAAAATAAAACAATAAAAGAAAAGAAAAGAAAAGAAAAGAAAAGAAAAGAAAAGAAAAGAAAAACTTCAAAATGTTTGCTACTGATGCAAAAAATCAAACCCGATCTAAATTTTTTTGACAGAGGCAGTGTGAAAATAAAGATGTTGTATATGCAGCTAATTGCTACTCCTGCTTAGCATTTATAATGTAAACATCCATTACTGATATGAAATTAAACACAAACTATATACTGTAATATCCTTATCGTGTGTATAATTACCTTTCACGTTTAAAAATGTTTCTATTCTTAGACTTATTTTATAGCCGCACGCTGATGCTAGTTTCAAAACTATTTAAATGCTACTTGGAAAGTTTAAATTACATGTGAAGCAACTAGCCACCTACCAGCATATCCACACAGTAATATTAGTTAGTAAATACAGGTACAACAACGTTATATTCAAATTGCATACAAAACTTTGTTTTGTACAATTCAAAAAATGTAAAGATAGTGGTAATTCCTACCTTGAGTTTAGTCCATGTGTTCCTCTTGGTTTAGAATACACACAAAAACATGATGGGAAGTATTCATTGAGTAAATTAAACAAGGTTATTGTTTGTTGTGTGTGTGTGTGTGTGTGTGTGTGTGTGTGTGTGTGTGTGTGTGGTTAAGAAGATTGGCTGGGATTTATTGGATACATTTTGTAAAGGAAAAAATGCACATCGTCTTGTGTTTTGAACAAATGCAGATTATTTAAAAACTAGATATATATTAATGTAAAAATACAAACTTAAGATTTTATTGTTAATATCACAGATTTAATTAGGTAAAATTTACAACCGCTTAGATGCTGCAGTACAGATACAGTACAGATACAGAAGCAAATAGTGTGATAATAGATTATTAAACACAGTCTACTACATTTGAGGTTTGATGAATTAATGTCAACATAACAAACACACAACATTTAAAAACACAGGGAAAAATGGCAGTGTAGTTTTTCCAGAGTTAATATTGATTTTTCAAAAATAGTTGTTTTTGCTCTATTTTGAGTGCACAGAGTAACATGTGTCAGCAGCGTGGGAGCAAAATTTACTATGACTCCTCCCCAAACTGGTCTCCTCACAAAGTGAATTTTTTTAAAATTATTTACTGTTAGTCATGGCGCTGCTACTTGTGGGATTAGTCTTGGTATTTATTTTAACAGTATTCGCCTCTGTTTTGAGCTCAAATCATGTATTTATTTTTTATTTTTTTGCATATTACAAAGATCGCTTTTTCCTTTTAACTTCAGAACTATGCTAGGTTAAATTAGAACTAAGTGAGACTAATCTTGAAAGCAAATAGATTACAAATGTTACGACCTTTTATTGACATCTTTGAAACTATCCAGCTGCTTATCAAATGTTTGTCCGCTAAACTATTGTGAGAAGCAGCTAGAGTTGTGCACCACATGTACTTATTGTTCTGTTCATAGGAGAATTATTTCAATTATATTATATATATATATATATATATATATATACACTACATACATAACTCTGTCAACATAATAATTATAATATAATATTATTGCATCAGAAGGTCGGGTAAAATGCCCACAGCAACCACAGACAGGTGCAAGATCTGATGTTTAGACAGGCTTTTATTAGCTTGGCTGCAAGGCTTGATTAACATAAAAAAAAAAGAATAAGTTTGAAGTATTGTTTTGTTAAAAATTAGTCTGGATTTAAGTCATATTGTGAATGAGGTCACATGTTATATAGTATCTCTACAAAATATAATTGCTGTTCTTTTTAAATGCAAACGTTTTTCATACTCATTAATGTTAGGCAAATTGGTCACTCTGGGATATATTCCTGTTTTCCATGTTATTTTCTGTCATGTATCTAGATTTGGTATAAATGTGTTGTGGTTTGGAAATCAAAGGAATTACATATGTGGTTTTTATATTGTTTTAAACAATTTCAGGTGGGCCAACTGCTGACAGGTATCCCTGCAATGAACACAGCTGGTTAAATGATGAACATCAGTGTCAGGAAGCAATTGTCCTGATGAAGCATAAAGCTGATGAGGCAGTGTTATAGGAAAAGATGAGGTTAACACTGGCCTCATCATTAATCGCCAGAAGCTGCTGCACGGCCCTAAAGAGTCAACTGATATTCTATTAATTTCCCTACGATTCCAGGATCCAAGGATATACCAGCCTTGTTATTTTAGACTTTAATTCTTTACACAAGAAAACATACAAATATAAAATCAAGTGGTATTGCTGTTCTGCAGTAACACAGACTTGTTAGGTAAACAAAGTTAGTTCCTACTGTGGTACTGACTTTTATTATCTTTGGCAGACTGATCACGATTTTGGACTTCTATTTGCTGATGCAACCTCTGCGAAATTGTTGGAGAAGTGGTCTACCAATGTAAAACCTAAGGTTATTGGACACAAACTAGTGAGCTCCAAGACCTTATTCAAAACACAGAAGCCACTGAAGTTGAAAAGGGTGCTATATCTTAAATTATTTGAGAGGAAATTATGCATTGATCACAAGAATTTTCAATTGTGGTTACGACTTTACTTATTAGACATACATGATATGCAGCACAGACTTGCAATGGGTAAACTGTCAAAATGAAAATGACTTGCTGCTCGAGCCTTTCTACCCTGATCTACCCTTTTAGGCACAAGGAGTACAGAAATTGCAGATTTACAGTTTGAAAATGGTTTCATTTTGGACTCTGTATAAATAAAAGTTTATATGTTGTAAATTAAGTTTAATTGTATGACCTCAATTTAAAAGATGCAGGGGTTTCACATCAATATATCAACACATCTGTAGTCATCAAGATTTGGCCATGAAAGTGCTGTTAATATGGAATCTGTGTGCAGTATATGCTAAAGTATTGGAGTGGTTAATGTATTTATACAAGCTCATCTTCCAAGTAAAGTTAGGTCAAATGAAAGTGAGTAGGAGGGTATGTTCAACCCCTTCTACATAAAAACCAAAACTAAAAGCCTAAAAAAAATTCATTTTGTTTTCCGTGTCTCCAGGTTGGGACAGCGACACGTCTTACATTCTGATTCTGGTTCACCTTTTGCCACCCTCAAGTCAAAGCCGTAAAATGCCGGGAAAAATCTCAGCCAGACAAGCATGTGATCGTCTTGTGAAATTCATCAAGGTGAAGCTACTGATGAGGCAGATCAAATGGCACTATTTATTAATGTTCTGTTACTGTGTAACTTTGAACTTGCTCATTTCTCAGACAGGTTCTTAAAGATCACCTGTCTTTCAAATTGTTGTTCTTTTGCTATTCTTTTCTACTAAGCGAATACTTAGTAACAATCTTTTGGAATCTCTTGCAAGTTTGTAATACGGATACTTTCGTGAAAGACATAAATCTTGTGTGTCCTAATGATCAGCATTTGTTAATTATAATTATACATTTTATTGATTCAGATATATAGATTATATCCACTGGTATCGCCATTTATTTGAAACATCTGATTGAAGAGCACCAAAGTTTATTTAAGCATTTGTTTCCTGATTAGAACTTGTTGCCAAAGCATCATTTTATCGTTATTTACCCCAGTTGTATGCAGAAAATTGGACCACTGCTACATTTTTGGTGCATGCGTTACGAAGCAAAGCATAAAGTTTTTTTTAAAAGCAGCTGAAAAACAAAAACATAATAAAAATATTAGCAAAGTAACACCAGTGCCAATTGTCTTACATTTGGCACACATTTGACCCAAATGACATGAAATTAGGTCCTGGAAAAATGATCCCCTTGAAATGAATGAAAGTTGGTGCTGAGATGGCTGAGAAACTTAATGTGCTTATGTGAACTAACATCCTAAATGTGAAATGGGTCAAGTACAAGTACAAAATGAAATGCCTGTATTTCATGTAATCCAGAATATTGTTATCTCATGTTGTAACACATACTTTCAATACCACTGCACTGAAAACGTTATGTTTAGTTTAATGCTTACAAAGTTTCACATACCATAGAAGCACTTTGTGTTTTGGAGATTAATGATATTTTGTTGTTTGACATTCTGATGTCTCATGGTTGTGATTCTGATTTGTTTATTGTACCATATAGTTTTATTTAATTCTTCTTCGTCTCCTTTTATATTATCACTATCAATTCTGTTTTATTATTTCAGTATTATTGTTTTCATAGTTTTTTTTTTTTTCATAATCACAAGTGAATTGAGTGTAATATTGTTTAAAGAGGAGCATACGGTTTGTTGTTGATTTTATTTTCAGACTGAAAATCAGGTTTTTTTTTTTTTATTATTTTAGGGCTTTTTGAGGGTAAAACATGAATAGAGTCATTCAGAAGTTCACTTATAATTGATTTATTATTGTTATAAATGAGTAAATTTGAAGTTCCTCTGAACTGAGTTAAAAAGTAGCAGAGTCAATTTCTTGTAGCGCTGAAATTGGTAAAATAGTACAAGAGTTAATTTTAAACAACACTAAATAAAGACAAATATCACAGGAAAGAGTAAAATACTGTACTAACACTACATTGAGCATGATTAACTATGAAAAAATGACTATCAAAAACTTTTAGAGATGGACCAAATGTTATAAAGAAAATTTTCTTCAATTTGAGTAAATATTACTTTGGCAAATTTACGGTGTAGCCACATTTTAATAAAAATGTATTTGATAAACAAAGTGCAGTCCTGCTACAAAAATACACTGAACAAGCACCAATCTCTGTTATGAAGTCCTAAGTTTGCAACGAAGTGAACCGGTGTTTATTTATTCATTGATAAATACCTTTGTATCTATCAGCACATTTCTACGTCACTCTGGATAAGGGCGTCTGCTAAATGCCGTAAATGTAAATGAGAGAAGATTCCACAGCTTGTAGTTAACAGAACATAAAGATTTATTAATTGTTGTGAAACGTGATTCTCTTTAGTGATGCAGAACTGCTAAAGTAATGTATTAAAACCACTTTTACCTGTGTATAACTGTGTAAATTAACCATAATTTTCTAGAAGCTTATGTCCTCGCTACACTTGCTCCTCACTCTTGTTGGGGTTCATATTACTGTCCGGAGCCACTTGTGTGGGTTTGCAGCAGCCAGCACAAACATACTTGAGAAAGCAGAGATAGGCACTTCCACTTGCAATCACAGTGATGATAATTATGATGGTGGCACCAAAGGCTGGTGAGACAGAATCTTGCAGCACAGCGTGAAGACCACTGCCATATGTTTCCTCTGTGGTTAACAGCACATTTGGTGTACCTGTGCTGTGACCTAAGGAGGAGATATGGTTTGGTGTTGTAGAAACCAGATGAAAATGTTCTTGCGCATGATAGGTTGAGAATATTCTGGTATGATAGTTGATCATAGGAAATTAGAATGACTTTATCTCTGCAAATTTGTGATTGAGCAGGGGGACTAGTAGAAATATTTGTCACATTATTATCTTGATAAACCAGGGACAATGTTATCAAAAACATTTAAGGTGCAGAGGTAAATCACAGATCAAATATTTATACTATTAAACAAAATAATTACAGCAATGCCAGATTTGGATTTATATACATTACATATTATTTACCTTAGGGGACTTAAATTGTGGTAAGATTTTACCCACATCAGCACTATTGAATTAGTATTAGTACAATAATATTAGCAAAGGTATACATTTTTAATACTGCTTTTTCTACACTAGTCTCCATGAAAACATGATAAGTTATAATTAAATGGGTGTTGTACAGCCATTACTGTAGCTTATTCTTGGTGATGTATGTGATTTTCTGCTAATTGCACACAAGATTACATAAGACTGACTGTGTGGGGATTAACCAAGACTGTAACAGATACTGAGGATTGTAGAATGCAGTTTTTCTCATGAAATTCAGATGAATGTGTGCTGATCTCACAAGCACTTGCAGAAGCATATTGTGCCATCTGAGTAAATGTCTTTACAGAATTCAATTCTTTTGAATTTTACCTTTATACATTGTCAGAAAACAGCTTTTTCAGAAATTTGGATATCAATGTTGATCCCTAATACATAGGCCAAAGCAAAAATGAGAAATAAAAATATTTGAATGGAAGGATTAAACCTTGAGACAAAACAGATTTCAGGAACCCATTCTATTCAAATACAGTTCTTTACATCATTTACAGTGGATAGTGTTATAGGGTCATTAAATGTACGTTAAACAGTATTAAGTGTGTTAAAAAGATCACTATGGTCATCATAGACATAATTGCAGAATTCAAATAATTAAAGCAGCATATCAAGTCTATCAGAATTATGTGTGGTTGTTTTTCCATAACGCTACACACCAGCATGTTTTTTTTTTTTTATAAAATCCTCTGTGCTAAAGACTCTGCTGTACAAGAAAACTAACATGAAAATGAAAATAACTTTAATACCTAGAGTTTTTGATTGTTAAGTCTTACCAATTCTTCCATGAGAAACAAAGACACACAACAGATGAGCGCTTTGAGTTTCACTGTACTTTACTTTAACATTAACGTTATATTAGAGTAAGCGCTTTAAACATAAAACTGTGATCTATATAACAGTAAGCACTAATTTCAGTACTCTTAAAGAAAAGAAATCAAATGTAGCGTTCAATAGAGCTGTGGTAGAATAGAAAACTATGCACAAATACTTAAATGCAGATCATGTAGTTTTAAGTCAAGTTTTTAGCATAAATTAAAAACAAAACATTTAAATTTACAGACTTACAATTATCACATTCATACAACTGAGCAGATATGGGATTAAGGGCCTTGCTCAGGGGACCAGAATTGGCAGCTTGGTGTGGTTGGGATTTGAACTCATGACCTTCAGAGCCAAAGTCGAATGCCATAACTACTAAGCTACCACCTCCCCCCAATAAAAAAATTAATAAAATAAAAACATTATTAAAAATAAAATATGGGTTTATGTAATTTGCGTTATGCTTTCATTTACATTTTACAAAGAGTCACAACTGTTTTTGAAATTGGGGCTGTAGTGGGGTACAAGTGAAGGAATAATTTAATGCAACCCCATCCAAGGACATCCTATACAGTTGTGTACTGAAAAAGTCAGGTGTCCAAGTACTTTTGTCTAAATTGTGTATTTTATTTTTCTTATATATCTTATAAATGGTACCACATGTTGTATTAATCTTAAGAGTACAGTGGATTTACTGCTGCAAATATATAGACAATTGTGACCATAGTGAATATATTTTTAAGAAACTTATATCTGTCTTACTTTACTGTATTCCTCATGTTACATCAGGAATTTTTACTCATCATTGTTGCTCTGAATCAATATCTACATGCAAATTTCTGTAAAGCAATGACATTCTGACAGTGGTGGATAGTAACAAGGTAAATGTAATTTGTTACTGTACTTAAGTAGATTTCTCACGTATCTGTACTTTACTGAAGTATTTCCATTCTGGGAGACTTTTACTTTAACTTCACTACATTTCAAAAGAAGTCAAAAATCTTTTTACTCAACTACATTTCATTAAATCAGTTGCTCCTTTTTATTTATCAGTGGATAAAAACTTAACTGTTCAAGCATGCAGCAAGCCACCAACCAGGGTAAAGTGCACGCTCTGTTTTTAACTTGTTTTGATTGTCGCTTGGTGGTATCTACTTATCACCAACATACAGTTCTGCGACAGAAGAAATTCCTGACTCAAACTTGCAACAACACTTGTGGCCTCATTAAGAAGTTGAAAAGGAGTTTTTTGGCTCATGATCATTTTAATAAATATCAACCAGTGTTTGACTCATTAAAATAATTATATTAATAGAATTAGAGTCTTTTCAGATAAACTGAGATGATTTAGCAAAGAGTCATGTGACAATAATGATAATAGGACATTTATAGCTATAATAAATCATAGTTCTTTGGATACTAAAGTACATTTGAAGCAAAATACTTTGGTACTTTTACTCAAGTGAAAGTTTAAAGGGAGCATGTTTACATTTAATGGAGTAATATTTATCCAGTGTATCTCTACTTGAACTGAAGTACATGGTTTGTGTACTTCGTCCACCACTGTATTCTGATCGTTTATTATACCTAATGCATATACTGTGTTTCTTCTTCTTCTTCTTTCGGCTGCTCCCATTAGGGGTCGCCACAGCGGATCATCCGTCTCCATACCACCCTGTCCTCTACATCTGCCTCTTTCACACCAACTACCTGCATGTCTTCCCTCACCACATCCATAAACCACCTCCTTGGCCTTCCTCTTTTCCTCCTACCTGGTGGCTCCATCCTCAGCATTCTTCTACCAATATAATTCATGTCCCTCCTCTGCACATGTCCAAACCATCTCAATCTCGCCTCCCTCACCTAGTCACCAAAACATCCTACATGCGCTGTCCCTCTAATAAACTCATTTCTAATCTTGTCCATCCTCGTCACTCCCAACGAAAACCTTAACATCTTCAGCTCTGCTACCTCCAGCTCCACCTCCTGTCTTCTACTCAATGCAACTGTCTCTAATCCATACAACATCGCAGGTCTCACCACAGTCCTATAAACTTTCCCTTTCCTTCTTGCAGATACCCTACTATCACAAATCACTCCTGTCACTCTTCTCCACCCACTCCACCCTGCCTGCACTCTTTTCTTCACTTCTCTAACACACTCTCCATTACTTTGCACTGTTGACCCCAGGTACCTGAACTCCTCCACCTTCTCCACCTCTTCTCCCTGCAACCGCACCACTCCACTGCCCTCCCTCTCATTCACACACATGTATTATGTCTTAGTCCTATTGACTTTCATTCCCCTTCTCTCCAGCGCATATCTCCACCTCTCAAGGGTCTTCTCAACCTGCTCACTACTCTCACCACAAATCACAATATCATCCGCAAACATCATAGTCCAGGGAGACTCCTGTCTGACCTTGTCCGTCAACCTGTCCATTACCACTGCAAACAGGAAAGGGCTCAGGGCCGATCCTTGATGCAATCCAACCTTCACCTTGAACCAGTCTGTCGTTCCTACTGCACACTTCACTGCTGTCACACTGTCCTCATACATGTCCTGCACCACCCTCACATACTTCTCTGACACACCTGACTTCCTTATACCTTCTGTCCTTCTCTATACTTCTCCATCAACATCCTCAAAGCAAATAAGGCATCTGTGGTGCTCTTCCTCGGCATTAAACCATACTGTTGCTCACAGATGGTCACCTCTTCTCTCAGCCTGGCTTCCACTACTCTTTCCCATAACTTCATGGTGTGACTGATCAACTTAATTCCCCTGTAGTTACTGCAGGTCTGCACATCTCCCTTATGCTTAAAGATCGGTACCAGCACACTCCTTCTCCATTCCTCAGGCATCCTCCCACCTTCCAGAATCTTGTTGAACAATCTGGTTTAAAAACTCCACTGCCATCTCTCCTAAACATCTCCATGCTTCTACAGGTATGTCATCTGGTCCAACCGACTTTACACTCTTCATCCTCTTAATCGCTGCTCTCACTTCCTCATTACTAATCCTATCTACATCCTGCTTTACCAACTCCACATCATCCAACCTTCTCTCTCTCTGATTTTCCTCATTCATCAGCTGCTCAAAATACTCCCTCCACCTTCTCAACACACTCTCCTCACTAGTCAACACATTTCCATCTCCATCCTTTATTGCTCTAACTTGCAGCACATCCTTCCCAGCTCGGTCCCTCTGCCTGGCCAATCGGTATAAATCCTTTTCCCCTTCCTTAGTGTCCAACCTCTCATACAGCTCCTCATATGCCTTTTCCTTGGCTTTCGCCACATCCCTCTTTACCTGCTGCCGCATCTCCTTGTACTCCTGCCTACTTTTCTCATCACTCTGTCTATCCCACTTCTGTTTTGCCAACCTCTTTCTCCTTATGCTCTCCTGCACTTCCTCATTCCACCACCACGTCTCTTTGTCTTCCTTTCTATTTCCAGATGTCACACCAAGTACTTTTCTAGCTGCCTCCCTCATCACTCCTGCAGTAGTTTCCCAATCATCCAACACCTCTTCACCACCACCGAGCCTCTGTCTGACCTCTTCCCTGAGCCTCACATTACACTCTTCCTCCTTCAGTTTCCACCATCTTATTCTTCTTTCAGTCCTCACTCTCCTTCTCTTCTTCTTCGCCTCCAAAACCATCCTACAGACCACCATCCGATGCTGTCTAGCTACACTGTCCCCTGCCAACACCTTACAGTCTCCAATCTCCTTCAGGTTGCATCTCCTGCATAGAACATAGTCCACCTGTGTGCACCTTCCTCCACTCTTATACAGTGCCTTGCGAAAGTATTCGGCCCCCTTGAACTTTGCGACCTTTTGCCACATTTCAGGCTTCAAACATAAAGATATAAAACTGTAATTTTTTGTGAAGAATCAACAACAAGTGGGACACAATCATGAAGTGGAACGAAATTTATTGGATATCTCAAACTTTTTTAACAAATAAAAAACTGAAAAATTGGGCGTGCAAAATTATTCAGCCCCTTTACTTACAGTGCAGCAAACTCTCTCCAGAAGTTCAGTGAGGATCTCTGAATGATCCAATGTTGACCTAAATGACTAATGATGATAAATAGAATCCACCTGTGTGTAATCAAGTCTCCGTATAAATGCACCTGCACTGTGATAGTCTCAGAGGTCCGTTTAAAGCGCAGAGAGCATCATGAAGAACAAGGAACACACCAGGCAGGTCCGAGATACTGTTGTGGAGAAGTTTAAAGCCGGATTTGGATACAAAAAGATTTCCCAAGCTTTAAACATCCCAAGGAGCACTGTGCAAGCGATAATATTGAAATGGAAGGAGTATCAGACCACTGCAAATCTACCAAGACCTGGCCGTCCCTCTAAACTTTCAGCTCATACAAGGAGAAGACTGATCAGAGATGCAGCCAAGAGGCCCATGATCACTCTGGATGAACTGCAGAGATCTACAGCTGAGGTGGGAGACTCTGTCCATAGGACAACAATCAGTCGTATACTGCACAAATCTGGCCTTTATGGAAGAGTGGCAAGAAGAAAGCCATTACTTAAAGATATCCATAAAAAGTGTCGTTTAAAGTTTGCCACAAGCCACCTGGGAGACACACCAAACATGTGGAAGAAGGTGCTCTGGTCAGATGAAACCAAAATCGAACTTTTTGGCAACAATGCAAAACGTTATGTTTGGCGTAAAAGCAACACAGCTCATCACCCTGAACACACCATCCCCACTGTCAAACATGGTGGTGGCACCATCATGGTTTGGGCCTGCTTTTCTTCAGCAGGGACAGGGAAGATGGTTAAAATTGATGGGAAGATGGATGGAGCCAAATACAGGACCATTCTGGAAGAAAACCTGATGGAGTCTGCAAAAGACCTGAGACTGGGATGGAGATTTGTCTTCCAACAAGACAATGATCCAAAACATAAAGCAAAATCTACAATGGAATGGTTCACAAATAAACATATCCAGGTGTTAGAATGGCCAAGTCAAAGTCCAGACCTGAATCCAATCGAGAATCTGTGGAAAGAACTGAAAACTGCTGTTCACAAATGCTCTCCATCCAACCTCACTGAGCTCGAGCTGTTTTGCAAGGAGGAATGGGCAAAGATTTCAGTCTCTCGATGTGCAAAACTGATAGAGACATACCCCAAGCGACTTACAGCTGTAATCGCAGCAAAAGGTGGCGCTACAAAGTATTAACTTAAGGGGGCTGAATCATTTTGCACGCCCAATTTTTCAGTTTTTTATTTGTTAAAAAAGTTTGAAATATCCAATAAATTTTGTTCCACTTCATGATTGTGTCCCACTTGTTGTTGATTCTTCACAAAAAATTACGGTTTTATATCTTTATGTTTGAAGCCTGAAATGTGGCAAAAGGTCGCAAGGTTCAAGGGGGCCGAATACTTTCGCAAGGCACTGTACATCACCCTATGCTCCTCCTTCTTCTTAAAATAAGTGTTCACCACTGCCATTTCCATCCTTTTAGCAAAATCTACCACCATCTGCCCTTCCACATTCCTCTCCTTAAGGCCATACCTACCCATCACCTCCTCATCACCTCTGTTCCCTTCACCAACATGCCCATTAAAGTCTGCCCCAATCACCAATCGTTCTTTCCTAGGTACACCATCTACCACTTCATCTAATTCACTCCAGAATCTTTCGTTCTCCTCCATCTCACAGCCAACTTGTGGAGCATAGGCACTGATGACATTTATCATCATCCCTTCAACTTCCAGCTTCACGTTCATCACCCTATCAGAAACTCTCTTCACCGCCACTACACTCTTACTGTACTCTTCCTTCAGAATCACCCCTACACCATTTCTTTTTCCATCCACACCATGATAGAACAGTTTGAACCCACCTCCAATGTTCCTGGCCTTACTCCCTTTCCACTTGGTCTCCTGAACACACAACATATCTACCTTTCTCCTCTCCATCATATCAGCTATCTCTCTCCCTTTACCAGTCATAGTGCCAACATTTAAAGTACCAACACGAAACCTCCACTCTCCTACACTTCTCCTTTCCCTGCCGTCTCTGTAGACGTTTTCCTCCTCTCTTTCTCCTCCTTCGGCCAACAGTAGCCCAATTTCCACCGGTACCCTGTTGGCTAACGATACCTGTGGCGGTCGTTGGTAACCCGGGCCTCGACCGATCCGGTATGAAATTCTCATTTGTGATCCGCATATTTGATTTGGCACATGTTTTACGCTGGATGCCCTTCCTAACGCAACCCTCCCCATTTACCCGGGCTTGGGACCGGCACTAAGAGTCCACTGGCTTGTGCCTCCCTAATGGCTGGGTTAATGCATATACTGTGTTTATTATATCAAAAATCTATATTTTTACAAATATTTACACAGATTGCATAATATGCACCCTTGTGAAGTCATTACATATCCACACAATTTAATGAGAAAAATTGAGTCTATGTATGGTATATAAACAGTACCCAAGTCTGTGTATTTTTTATGTACGGTTTATAATAGTGCCCATTCTGTATTTATTGTATTTAAGCACTACAAGCAGTACCTATGTCTGTATACCTTGTTAATTGTATATGAACAGTATTCATTCTGTATATATCTTATTTACCGTCTACGAGAAATACTTCATTCTGCATATATATGTTGTGTACGGTTTATAAACAGTACACATTATTGGGACAATCCTGAATTAACCCGATGTCTCTTTACCTTCAGTGATGCTCGCGGATAGAAGAGAAAACATGAAGTACATTAAGAGAGAAAGAAGAGCTCGGACCTTGGGCATTCTTGCTAAGCTGACTGGAAGAAAAAAAGAAAAAATCATTGTAATCCAAACGAAACGCGATCCAACGGCGCGGAAACCTCACGAAGTCCCTGGACCAAATCACGCTTTTTTTACGGCAATACATGTTTCTTTTTTTATATGAATACGTGAGAAAATAGTCGACGTACGTATCAGCGATTCAGCAGCCTAGTGGACGGTTTTTTATTCGTCGTACAACTCGAAGCTTATATACCAAAATCCACATCTGCTCAAAATCCCGTTATTCATATTTCCGATCAGCACAGGAAACACAGCAGCTGGACAGCAGCTGGAAAGCACCGCGCGCGCAGCTCGAGCAGTTCTCTCCCAGGAATGAAGAAAATCTTCCTGGAGATCTACGTTCAGCTCCTGTTCTGTGTGTGGTGCGTATGTCACAGAGCTGGTTCAACTGTGATGCGAATTGGACTTTACACACGTGACACTGCATGTGGATTTCCTACACTATAGTACAGAGATGGTTTTCACATTTTCACCCTGATACCTTCTCTAGCTCTCTCATTCTTCTAATTGTTTAAAAACAAACAAAAAAAAAAAACATAAAACATAAAAAAGGAGTTACCAGCCTCCTCAGAACCGATGTTTAAAAGTACATTATTATAACATTCGGTATTTGTTTAATTTCTTCGATTTTAATTAAAATGTGTGTTGCAATACCGACTGATTCCACAAATGCAATGTTTTTTATTTTGGTGGCATTTTGTTCGTTCTAGTTTCCAGGATATATAATGCTTAATATAAATTTTTATCTGTGGCTTTTTGGGGGGGAAAAAACTGATTTTATAGTAAGAAGACTAATTGAAACTTTTATTTAAATAATTGCGTCAGAAGCTGCTGTTTGAGATCACTGAGCATGAAAGAGAGTCCTGCAGAACAGCTGTCACTGAGATTTGCGTGTTACATGTGTCAAGATCACAGCTGCTCTTTGCATTTCATCTAATTCTGTAATGTTAATAAGAAATATTTATGTGATGACTAATTGTATTAGCCACAAATATGCACACACAATAACTAACTCCAAATTCAGTTTTAAAGCTCTTAAGCACTATCGTAGCCTGGAATGTGGGTGGGCCCAGAGAAAAGCAATTCATCTATTACCAAAATGCACAACTGTTCAATCAGAGCATAAGCCTGTATGTCATCATAAGCAGTGTTAAGAACATAACAATAAGAACAGCACTGGCATGGCAGCCTCGCTACACACACTCGCATCTGACAGAGGCGACCGTCATCAAATCAGCATTACAGTAGTGGATAGTACATTAGCGGACAGTATGTCAAAACATTGCTTGGTCCATAGACTGGCTCAGCAGTCACATAAACCACTTGAACTAAACAACAGTGACTAGGCACCTATATAGTAGGAAAATGTAGATTGGCTTACTTGTGATTGTAATAAAAGATGGTGGTGATGGAGAAAGGGGTGAATTAACTTTAGCACTAGCAGAGCTGTTCAGTCCTTTACTACTCGAGATTGATCGCTCCTAAACATCTGAATTCTCTTCCTAATATAGCCACCCACAACGCATTTTTGACAAGAACTTTAGTAAGTTGCTCTGTTTTTTTTTTATTTTAGTTTTACATACCTAGCTAACATACTGTTCCTAATGTGCCACCTAAGAGTGACATTTGTTGAATTCTCAGTCGGATGTTTAACTCTCTATGCCATGTGCTGAGTTAGTTCAGCTCTTTACTACTCGAGATTGTTGGCTCCTGAACATGTAAATTCTCTTCCTCCTGCGTCCACCCACAATGTCTTTTTGACACGAACTTAGTAAGTTGCTCTCTTTCATTTTAGTTTAACATACCTAGCTAAATTGCAGTGTCCCTGTGAAATGTACTTGGTGTAAAGGGGGAGGGGGGCAGGAGCGTAGAATATGCAGGGGTTGTTTCATTCATACTCATATCCGGAGGACCAAAATGGACTCAAAGGAGTAATAATTTAAGACTTATTTATGTCAGGACATCTATAATATGGATAAAGGCTTGTATAAAGTCATTGCTGTAGTCAAAGCAATCTTTGCTGTAGCTATAGCTAAGTGCTATAGTTTGTAGACCCTAAGACCTGTTGCACCTGTAGCACTTTGCAGCTATGCAAACATTGTTAGCTTTGCAAAAAGAGGCGCCAGTGCTGTTAATCCTAAAATGAAAAGGGCCACTGAAGATCTCGCTGTGTATATATATATGTACACATATCATTATTAACATTTGTGATCATCAACAGTTGAAATTTTTTAAACAATTTTAAATAAAATGCCTGCTTGGTTAAATAATATATAAAATAACATTTTATAATATTTTATAAAACAATATATATAAAAATAAAATAGAATAAATCAAATTAATGCAATACACTTTTTATCATATTGATAAAATTCATTCATTCATTCATCTTCTCCCGCTTATCCGTAATTCGGGTCGCGGGGGCAGCAGTCTAAGCAGATTCCCTAGACACTTCTCCGTGTCCAGGAATCGGGTTGTCAAGACCCCCGCCTTCGACTGCTGCCCAATCCTCTCAGCACCGGTCCCTTACGGTCCCTCCTGCAGGTGGTGAGCCTACGGGAAGATTGATTAAATTGAATAATCAATTAAATTGCCACAAATTAGACCCCATTCCGGTAATACAGATGTGTCTGTGTTACCTTCTGGTTCTCCTTTTTAGTTATGCTGCCGGAGTCCCAACTGCACTATTTTTGTCCTTAACTTTCATACAACAATAAGGACACACAATAATCCATATCCTTCTCTTCCTGACACCCCTCTTCTCTCTCTCTCTCTCTCTCTCTCTCTCTCAAGTTAAACATGCTTCTGAGGTTCCAGTAACAACTGTTCCTGCCCCTCTTCCCTCCTCGGATCTTCCCACTTTGTCCAGACCTGCCTCTGGATAGTGTTCTCTTTGATTGGAGACCACTCTGTGCAGCTGGGGACCGTTTCTCATCAACACCTTGGTGGTTCCATGAAATGAACGGGAGCTTTGAGGATGGATTTGGACTGTAGTTAATGTCAACAGTCTGCTACATTGACTCAGGACTACAGTTTGCTTCTGATCACCATCACTGTACCCCGCAACATCGTATATCTGTAATAAATTCGGACATTCGGTGCAACCCAGATGAGGATGGGTTCCTTCAGTCTGGTTCCTCTTAAGGTTTCTTCCTTATGCCATCTCGGGGAGTTTTTCCTTGCCACCGGCTCGCTCATCAGGGACAAACTTACTTATTAAGATCATCTTATTAATTTTTATCACCACATTATCGGTGTAAAGCTGCTTTGAGACAATGTTCATTGTTAAAAGCGCAATACAAATAAAAATGAATTGAATTGAATATGTGTTATTTAGTATACTTTAACAAATGTCTTTATTTCTTTCATTTTTTAATCATTCACTCCCTATACATATTATTTAACCAAGCAGGCATTTTATTAAAATAAAAAAAATTGAAAAATTATTTGTATACTGCTTTGACCAATGGACATTGTCTCAAAGCAGCTTTGCACAAATAATGTGGTAAGAAAGAATCAATAAGATTGTTCTTTATAAGTGTAAGTTTGCCTCTAAAGAACAACCCAGTGGTGACTTTGGTAAGGAAAACTCTCTGAGATGGCATAGGGAAAATCCTTGAGCTAAACAAGATTCAAGAGGGAACCCATCCTCATCTGGGTGGCACCAAATGTCCATTTATTACACATTTAAAAAAAAAAGGATCCTTGGGCCGTTTATGAGAAAATACCCCCAAGCTGCACACAATTGGAGTGGCCTCCAATTGAAGAGAACACCATCCACCATCACCATCCAACACCATCCTTCAACTAGCGCTGTGTCTGTGCTATGATGAGGCCTAAATCCTGACCGATACATTTTCAAAATGTAATTCGTAGATGTCAGCAAAAAAGTAGATGTCAGCAGAACTGCTGTGCTACAACCGTTTCTGAAATCTTGGATATAAAGGGGAGGTTTGATATTGGCCTGTATTTGGACAGCTGACATGAGTCAAGGTCAGGATTCCTCATTATGCCAGTTTGAAGGATTTAGGTACATAACCAGTGCTAATGGAAGAGTTTATTATTTTTTAGAACAGGTTCAATTACTTCTGGAGTTATCTTCTTGAAGAAACTTTTAGGCAAGGGATTGAGAATACGATAAGTTGATGATTTTGATGAGGAAAATAAACAAAATTAAGTTATTCTCTTGAATGGTTATAATTACACTGCTGTCTACATGGTTATTTATAAAATAGTTTTTCATTTATATTAATTGTCTGGATTAATTGTCTTGTTTTCAACTTTATTATTAAAAAAGTTCATGAAGTCATTAATACCTATTGATGGTGTGCATGTGAGTGCAGTGCTTTTATTTCCTGTTAATTTTGCTACTGTGCTGAATAAAAATCTAGGATTATGCTTATTATTTTCAATTAGGTTAGAGAAATATGCTGATCAGCAGCACTAAGAGCTCTTCTATAACTCAGGAAGTTCTCCTTCCGTGCTATTTGAAATACTTTTCATTTGGTCAAATTGGTCAATTTTAATTTCCAAGTGGTCTGTTCTCCCTGATTATTTTGATTTTAAGGGGAGCTACATTATTGAGAGCAGGGGTGCACACACTTTTTCAGCATGCGAGCTACTTATAAAATGACCAAGTCAAAATAATCTGCTTACTATAAAAATGCTTAAATAAATATCTATTTTGTATGTCATGCGATCTACTACACTACCTTTCGTATCGACCGGTAGATCGTGATCGACATATTGGGCATCCTTGATCTAGAGTGTAACAGAACATTGATTCTAGACATTCAATGGCCCAGTCGAGCTCTGCGCGGTCAGACGGAGATCTAATTAATGTCGACAACTCCGGAAAATGATTGAAAAAAAGTCAGTGATGTAGTTAACGTAAATGTACGCTTAACATGGTAATGTGGCAAGGTACTTATCCTATGACCGAGGTAGATTTTAAACGAGATAAGGTAATGATCTGAAATAGCTTCAGACTGTGGAATAATGACTATATTTTTTATATTGAATCCAAATGTTAATATTAAATCAAGAGTGTGTCAACCACTATGAGTGGGTCCTATAACATTCTGATTAATTATTGATTACATATTGAATCTAGAATGGACATAACTGCTGTTCTTAAGGAGTCTTCCTGATTAACAAAATGAATATTAAAGTCACATTACATTAAAGTCCTGATCAGTAATAATTTCATTTATAGTCAGCGCTCTTGACGTGAGAGATCTAATATTCAACAATCCTATCTTTAGATCAGAGGTGCTGGCTGTGCTTTCATTCTTATTTAATTTAATGTTAATTAGGTTACTTAGACAGACTTTCTGAGAAATTGTACATTTTGGTTTTGCTCATGACAGATACAGTCTCAATATGGTGGATCCTGAGTGACGACTCCTGAGTTTAGCCTGTTTGTCTGCTCGCTGGCCTTGGTACTGGACAGTCACTGGCTAACTAGTGCTCTTCTAAGACTATGAATGAGAGCAGCACCTTCCCAAGTGGGATGGATACCGTACCGCCCTAACAGGCCAGCCTTGCCCTCGAAATTGCTCCAATTATCTATGAAGCCCACATTGTTTTTGGAGCACCACTCTGACATCCAGCGGTTCAGTGACCATAACCTGCTGTAAGCTACATTGCCATGCCGTATTGGGATGGGCCCAGAGCATATTACTGCATCGGACATTGCCTTCACTAATTTACACACCTCTATAATGTTACTCTTAGTAACATCTGACAGCAGGGCGAGTGGGTGATATACCGGGAGGCAGGGCACCGGACATAGCAGGTCAGCCTAGGTATACCTAACCTGTGCTGCTGGTGCCCCTAAAGGTCTAGCTAATTTCGGGTGATTCAGAATAGAGCCTCCTTTAACCAGAGCTCTTTCAGGTTTCTAAGCGAGTCCTTAGGAGAGAAAAGCTGTTGGACACGTGAAGCAGTGAGGAATGATGCTTCCATTGGCGAGCCTTAGCATTGGCTTTGTGAGTATACCGCCCCGTTTGTTACCCACTCACCCTGCTGCGAAGGCTCTAATGGAGGGAATGCTACTCCACCTAGGGCATCCAGGCTTTCCCCTGCAGAACCTGGACTGCTCTCGTACTCTAATGGTCTCTAGACTCTGGATGTGCTCCTCTAATGCTAGGATCTTCTACGTCAAAGAGCTAACTAATTTACACTACTCACAGATATAATTATGGCTAGCTTCAGAGAAGCTATACATGTCACACTTCACTGAATGAGCTGGATGCTCCCCATACCACTAACTGCTTTAAAACAGGCTCTTCCAAAAGAAGAAAAGATGTTGGATATTGTTCTGGGTTATTTTATGAGCTCGTGAATGAGTCATTGTTGGGCTGTTGGAGTAATTTTGGTAGGCCAGTCACTCCTGGGGAGGTTCACCACTATTCAAAGTTTTCTTCATCTGTGAATAATGGCTCTCACTGTGGTTTGCTGGAGTAGCAAAGCTTTAGAAATGGTTTTGTAACCCTTTCCAGACTGATACTTATTAATTGTCATTACTAATTATGTGTACTTATGTCCCTGCTCTTATACGATCTGAATTGGCAGCTTTGTAAACCACAGATAGCTACAGTGAGTGTGGGACTGCTTCTGCTGTTTTTGTAAAGATATTAGAAAACACTACTGCTTATGTAGTACCCACAATGCATTTTTGCATCCAAGTAAAAAGATCATGTGTGTGACTGAGTGTGTAAAATTTAGTTTCATTTATATTGAAAATGCATTTGAATCACTAATATTGTCAGAGAACCACCACGCCTCCCACGCCACCACGCCTCCCTCCTTCAATCAACACACTCGCTCAGCCTCTCCCTCCTACTAATCACCTACACCTGTCTAATCTGGAGCCACCATTGATCCGCCTCCCAGGTGCTGGACCAACCCTCCGTTTACTTCGTCTGAGAGATTCTGGACTCGCGATGTCGGGGCTCCACCCTAGAATACCTCGTCGACTGGGAGGGGTACGGACCAGAGGAGCGCTCATGGGTCCCCAGACAAGACATCCTGGAGGAGTTTCACCTTAATCACCCTAACCGTCCCGCACCCTGTGGTCGCGGGTGTCCCCTGGCGTCAGGAGCCGCCCCTGGAGGAGGGGGTAATGTCAGAGAACCACCAGCCTCGCCTCCCTCTTTCACTCAACACTCTCGCTCAGCCTCTCTCTCCTACTAATCACCTACACCTGTCCTCCATTTACCAGTCCTCTTTATAAGGTCCCTATTCCCCTTCACTCACCGTCCGATCTACTAGTTATGACCGTAAAGCACCCGGACTACCTACCGCTCTTGTTCCCTGTACTTCCATGCTCCTGGCTACGCTTCAAAGGAAGCACTCAGTTAAGTTTACCATTTGCTACAGTTCTATGTCTCCCTAGTATTTGCATGTTTAGACCAATAGAAGACTATCTGTTTTACTTTCGGTTTCTGACGCCTGGTCTATCTGTGACAAATATACATTCTATCTGGAAATTATTACATTGTATCTGGAATTAATCCAAAATAGATAAAATTATTTTTTTAAATAAATCCTACAAACAATACCCGATAATGACAACATAAAAAAAGTTTTTGAAATATTTGCAAATTTAAGAAAAAAAAAATTAATAATAAAAAGTATTACATGTTCATAAGTATTCGAAGCCTTTGCCTTTTGGCCCCAATGTATTGTTTAAGAACCTTTGGCACCAATTACAGCCTCAAGCCTTTTTGAGTTTGATGCTACAAGCTTGGCACACCTATTTTTGGGCAGTTTCTCCCATTCTTCTTAGCAGAACTTTTTAAGCTCCATCAGGTTGGATGGGGAGCGCTGGTGCACAGCCATTTTCGGATCTCTCCAGAGATGTTCAATCGGGTTCAAGACTGGGCTCTGGCTGGGCTATTAATGGACATTTACAGAGTTGGCCACTCCTTTGTTATCTTGGCTGTGTGCTTATAGTTGCTGTCCTGTTGGAAGATGATCCGTTGCCCCAGTCTGAGGTCCAGAGCACTCTGGAACAGGTTTTCATCAAGGATGTCTCATTGCTGCCTTCATCTTTTCCTTGATCCTGACTAGTCTCCCAGTTCCTGCCACTGAAAAACATCCCCACAGCATCATGCTGCCACCACCATGCTTAAGTGTAGGGATGGTATTGGCCTAGCATTTGCCTTTTACTGAGGAGTGGCTTCCGTCTGGCCACTGTACCATACAGGCCTGATTAGTGAAGTGCTGCAGAGATGACTCTTCTTCTGGAAGGTTCTTCTCTCTCCACAAAGAAACGCTGGAGCTCTTTCAGAGTGGCCATCAGGTTCTTGGTCACCTCACTAACTAAGGCCCTTCTCCCCTAATCACTCAGTTTGGACATCCAGGATGTTCTAGGAAGAGTCCTGGTGGTTCCAAACTTCTCTATTTATGGAGGATGAAGGCTACTGTGCTCACTGGTACCTTCAATGCTTTAGACATTTTTCTGTACCCTTCCCCACATCTGTGCCTCAATACAATCCTGTCTCTGAGGTTTACAGACAATTCCTTTGACTTCATGGCTTGGTTTGTGCTCTGACAGGCACTGTATTTACTGAATTTAGAAAAAAAAAAAAAAAACTGAATTTACCAATGGTGGACTCCAATCAAGTTGTAGAAACATCTCAAGAATGATCATTGGAAACAGGATGCACCTGAGCTCAGTTTGAGTGTCATGGCAAAGGTTGTGAATACTTATGTACGTGTGAATCCATTTTTGAATAAGGCTGTAACATAACATAACTGTGGAAAAGGTGGTGCACTGTGAATACTTTCTGGAAGCGCTATAAGTAGCTAAATGTTGTTGGTAGGTAGCACGGTTGATGAATTATGCAAGAAATTGCTAATTTGTCATCAGAATATAGCCTACTGTTGATTAATAGTAACTTGTAACTTAAGGACATTACTCATAATCACACACTCCAGTGCTAATGATATTTCTCACTCTCCGGTGTTTGTAATGTTGTAATGATTTATAATTATATTCTTGGTATGACTAAAATGAGGATGGATTCCATTTTTGAGTCTGGATGAATGAATTCTATGTATGCATGGACATTTTATTGTGATTACCATGCATACACTGTATAGACCAGGATTTCTTAAAATGGGGTCTGCAAAATTTTACATGTATAATGTCACAAAATTTGGCAAAATTGGAGCAAATTGTGACATGGACTGGTGTCTGTTAAAAAATGTGGCTAATTAAGAAGTGTGTGTTCTGCATGTTTCTGTGTTTCATCTACTACATATAAAGAAACAGCATGCTGCTTGTGGTCATGGTTTCCAGTGTTCCATATCACTCTGAGAAAATCAACACATGAACTTCATCTCCAGAGCTGCTATAAAATCATCTCACAAGCATTTCACTATTTAATTTGGTAAAAACTAAATCTGATACACACAGACACACAGAAACTCAAAGGTCTTCACTACAACCCATCAAAATAAATGTTCATTTTAAGAAACAATAACATTATTTGCACAGTATAAAGTACTTTTCAGAAAAATAATAAAACAAATTCACACAATCATACAACAACTATAACACAAGATATTTTGAAAATGCCTAAATTTCATACCGGATCGGTCGAGACCCGGGTTACCAATGACCGCCACAGGTATTGTTAGCCAACAGGGTACCGGAGAAAATTGGGCTACTGTTGGCCAAAGTAGGAGAAGAAGAGGAGGAAGATGCCTACAGAGACAATAGGAAAAAGGTAGGAGAGTGGAGGTTAGGGTTGGTACTTTAAATGTTGGTACTATGACTGGTAAAGGGAGAGAGATAGCTGATATGACGGAGAGAAGAAAGGTAGATATGTTGTGTGTACAGGAGAACAAGTGGAAAGGGAGTAAGGCCAGGAACATTAGAGGTGGGTTTAAACTGTTCTACCATGGTGTGGATATAAAGAGAAAAGTGTATGGGTGATCCTGAAGTTTAGTAAGAGTGTAGTGGAGGTGAAGAGAGTGGGTTGTGAGATGGAGGAGAAGGAACAATTCTAGAGTGTGTGGATGAACTGGTGGAGAGTGTACCTAGCAAAGAAAGATTAGTGATTGGGGCAGATTTTAATGGGCATGTAGGTGAAGGGAACAGAGGTGATAAGGAGGTGATGGTTAGGAAGGGCAAATGGGGTTAGATTTTGCTAAAAGGATAGAAATGTCAGTGGTAAATATTTATTTTAAGAAGAAGGAGGATCATAGGGTGACGAGAAGAAGAAGAGGAGGAGAGTGAAGACTGAAAAAAGGATAAGATAGTGGAAACTGAAGGAGGAAGACTGTAGTATGAGATTCAGGGAAGAGGTCAGACAGGGGCTCAGTGGTGGTGAAGATGTGCTGGATGATTGGGCAAATACTGCAGGAGTGATAAGGGAGACAGCTAAAAAGGTACTTGTGACATCTGAAAAATCTGGTGCTGTGTGAGAAGTTGGAAACTAAGGAAGGAGAAAAGGATTTGTACTGATTGGCCAGGCAGAGGGACCGAGCTGGGAAAAATGTGCTGCAAGTTAGAGCAATAAAGGATGGAGATGTAAATGTGTTGACTAGTGAGGAAAGTGTGTTAAAAAGGTGGAGGGAATATTTTCAGCAGCTGATGTATGAGAAAAATGAGAGAAAGAGAAGGTTTGATGATGTGGAGATGGTGAAGCAGGAAGTGGATAGGATTAGTGGGGAAGTGAGAGCAGTACCAATTTTTAAGAATAAGGGAGATGTGCCGACCTGCACCTTACAGGAGAATACAGTTGATCAGTCACACCATGAAGTTATGGGAAATAGTAGTAAAAGCCAAGCTAAGGGATGATTTGACCATTTGTGAGCAACAGATTCAATATTTGCTTTGAGAATGTTGATGGAGAAGTATAGAGAAGGTCAGAAGGAGTTGCATTGTGTGTTTGTGGATTTAGAGAAAGCATATGACAGGGTGCCAAGAGAGGAGCTGTGGTATTGTATGAGGAAGTCAGGTGTGTCAGAGAAGTATGTAAGGGTGGTGCAGGACATGTATGAGGACAGTGTGACAGCAGTTAAGTGTCGAAGTCATACAGGAGTCTCCATGGACTATGATGTTTGCGGATGATATTGTGATTTTTGCCTAGAGTAGGCACAAAGAGAGTTTAGAGACAGTGGCATTGACTAAAAGATAGGAGGTGGAGCTGGAGGTAACAGAGTTGAAAATGCTGAGATTTTTATTGGGAGTGAAGAGGATGGACAGGATTAAAAACAAGTTTATTAGAGAGACAGCGCATTTAAGACATTTTAGAGAGAAGGTAAGAGAGGTGCGATTGAGATGGTTTGGACATGTGCAGAGAAGGGACATGGGGTATATCAGTAGAAGAATGCTGAGGATGGAGCCACTAGGAAGGCGGAAAAGAGGAAGGCCAAGGAGGAGACTTATGGATGTGGTGAGTGAAGATATGCAGATGGTTCATTTGAAAGCCACAGAAGTAGAAGACAGGGGTTATGGAAACAGATGATCAGCTGTGGTGACCCGGGAGCAGCCAAAAGAAGTAGTTGTGTCCAAATGCAGTTTGACTAAAACAACCCTCTGTATATAAAGTATAAAAGTATATAATGATTCTGTTTACATGAATTTGTTTACTATTATAAAACAGGTCTGAATTATTTTGAAAAAATTTACAATTCAAATAGTTCCAAGAGCAGCTAAGAGCATAAATTGTAATAATCACACGCTTAATCACAGTTACAGTGGGGTAAAAAAAGTATTTAGTCAGCCACCAATTGTGCAAGTTGTCCCACTTAAAAAGATGAGAGAGGCCTGCAATTTTCATCGTAGGTACACTTCAACTATGAGAGACAAAATGAGAAAAAAAATCCAGAAAATCACATTGTCTGATTTTTAAAGAATGTATTTGCAAATTATGGTGGAAAATAAGTATTTGGTCAATAACAAAAGTTCATCTCATACTTTGTTATATACCCTTTGTTGGCAATGACAGATCAAATGTTTTCTGTAAGTCTCCACTTGGTTTTTACACACTGTTGCTGGTAGTTTGGCCCATTCCTCCATGCAGATCTCCTCTAGAGCAATGATGTTTTGGGGCTGTTGCTAGGCAACATGGATTTTCTATGGGGTTGAGATCTGGAGACTGGCTAGGCCACGCCAGGACCTTGAAATGCTTCTTACGAAGCCACTCCTTCGTTGCCTGGGCGGTGTGTTTGGGCTCATTGTCATGCTGAAAGACCCAGCCACGTTTCATCTTCAATGCCCTTGCTGATCGAAAGAAGGTTCTCACTCAAAATCTCACGATACATGGCCCCAGTCATTCTTTCCTTTACACGGATCAGTCATCCTGGTCCCTTGGCAGAAAAACAGCCCCAAAGCATGATGTTTCCACCCCCATGCTTCACAGTAGGTATGGTGTTCTTTGGATGCAACTCAGCATTCTTTCTCCTCCAAACACAACAAGTTGAGTTTTTACCAAGAAGTTCTATTTTGGTTTCATCTGACCATATGACATTCTGCCAATCCTCTTCTGGATCACCCAAATGCTCTCTAGCAAACTTCAGACGGGCCCGGACATGTGCTGGCTTAAGCAGGGGGACACGTCTGGCACTGCAGGATTTGAGTCCCTGGCGGCGTAGTGTGTTACTGATGGTAGCCTTTGTTACTTTGGTCCCAGCTCTCTGCAGGTCATTCACTAGGTCCCCCCATGTGCTTCTGGGATTTTTGCTCACCGTTCTTGTGATCATTTTGACCCCACGGGGTGAGATCTTGCGTGGAGCCCCAGATCTAAGGGAGATTATCAGTGGTCTTGTATGTCTTCCATTTTCTAATAATTGCTCCCATAGTTGATTTACACCAAGCTGCTTACCTATTGCAGATTCAGTCTTTCCAGCCTGGCGCAGGTCTACAATTTTGTTTCAGGTGTCCTTTGACAGCTCTTTGGTCTTGGCCATAGTGGAGTTTGGAGTCTGAATGTTTGAGGTTGTGGACAGGTGTCTTTTATACTGATAACGAGTTCAAACAGGTGCCATTAATACAGTTAACAAGTGGAGGACAGATGAGCCTCTTAAAGAAGTTGTTACAGGTCTGTGAGAGCCAGAAATCTTGCTTTATTTTGTAGGTGACCAAATACTTATTTTTCACCATAATTTGCAAATAAATTCTTTAAAAATCAGACAATGTGATTTTCAGGATTTTTTTTCTCATTTTGTCTCTCACAGTTGAAGTGTACCTATGATGAAAATTACAGGCCTCTCATCATTTTAAGTGGGACAACTTGCACAATTGGTGGCTGACTAAATACTTTTTTGCCCCACTGTATAATTATGAGGGGGAATTGGAATATTTTCTATAAATGAGCACAGGAGCAGATGATATTCAGCTATCATATAAAGAGTGTCATTTAGGAGTATTTAACGTTTCCCTTTGTGTCTTTTGGAGTTTCTACCTAATACAGGGGACAATCAATTCAAATTGATTAATGGTTAAGTGCAGCCTGAAAGTCTCTTTGGTAAAAGGTGCAAATGAATACCTCCACAGCTGTATATTAAAATTTGTCTTTAAGATGAAGACAAAACAGTATCATTTGCTTTTTTAAATAATTAAAATATTAGACAATATACTGTTAAATATTGCCTCTACATGATGTGGTGCCAGCAAGTATATTTTTTGTAATAGGGCTTTAAAACTTTATTACATTTCTTTTAATTAAAGAAGCTTGTCGAAAAGTTGAAGCTACAGTTAGGATAGCTTTGAGGAGAAATACAATTTCTGCCTTTCTTAGCATCTTTAGCATGTACTTCAGAGACATGAAAACAAATGAAACCTTTACCAAACAAGATTATTTTATTAAAGTCATGAGATAAAGATACAAACATCAGTTCAGCTGAAAACTTCTTAGCTTCTCGCACAGACTTCTTAAAACAAGTTACATTTGCACTAAAAGTCAATACAAAGTTTGTTTTTATGCTCAGAGTTTATATATGTTAACTTTCATCTGGCAAACAGGTGTCTCATTTACAATTTTTTTATTGAATGTATTTTGTTTTTATTGAATGCCATAGATTTTATTGTATGTCAGTCAGATTAAACTCTGAGAATTGAGATTAATTAAAGCAACATATCCCAAATCTAAATGACATTAGGAAAGGAAGACCTTTCACACAATCTATGGTTTTAGAAGAAATCTGCTGCTGTTGCTCTTTTCTTAGCTGCAGGTTTATTTTTCACACTCGGTACTGGAGACAGTGAAGTTGACTTCAGAACCCCTGACATAGGCATCTTCTTAGGGTCGAAGGCCACACGGGATGACCCAACAGGACTTACCAACAAGCTCCTGTCAGTCTTCTTAAATTCTGTAAAAAATGGGAAAATACACTATAAACTGTTCCTAAAATGATATCTAAAAATTAACAGACTAGCTTCTGACCTTCACCTTGATAATCTGCATGTTGCTCATTTACAGTCTCATATTCTGACACTAGTTTCAGTCTAATCAAATCAGAAATTTGCATCAATTCAAATGTGTAGTTTCATATAGCATTACATATAACATTGCTTTGCAATCTTGAATTATTTTTTTTATATAAAACAGTCAGTTTCCATCAGCTCTGATTAAAATGTGTTTTGTTTGCATTCATTTTAACGAGCAAGATTAGTTGAAAACTATTGTTCTACTCTAGAACAAAGATCTCACTTGTGATAAACATAACACAAAAACCATTAACAAATGACACCA
Source organism: Silurus glanis (assembly GCA_014706435.1). Taxonomy (NCBI): domain Eukaryota; kingdom Metazoa; phylum Chordata; class Actinopteri; order Siluriformes; family Siluridae; genus Silurus; species Silurus glanis. The sequence goes on from JAAIIK010000449.1 coordinate 298,731, forward strand.
ACAACTTTAAAATAAACTTACCAGTGGTTTTATTGTTCTTGAGCCCAAAGGTCACTTTCTTATTTTCAGTCTTCAATGTTTGGAATTTCTAACAAACAAAAATAAATAATAAAAAAGCATTAACATAAATAATAATATACAAATATTGGTCGGCTTGGATAAACAATAGACAAAAGAAATTTCCAAGGACTATTTAGAACTTGTCAGGTTTTCCTAACCACTCTGACTAGACCACCAAGAACTTTATTAGGAACACTTATATCTGTTCATTCATGCAATTATCTAAATCAGCCAGTCTTGTGTTCGCAGTGCAATGCTGGGCATAATTTGTGATGCAAGATGGGCTGGTTTGAATAATTCTATAACAGCTTGTTGATGACAGGTTAGAGACAAATGGCCAGACTGGCTTGACAATGCACCCTGTCACAAAGCAAAATTATGAGCTATATTGAGCTTGACATTTTTTTTTTATTGGCCCTTCTAGCCACTTGATCTGAATCCAACAGATCACCTTTGGAACGTGTTAGAACACAACCTGCAGCATGAATATGCACCTGAAAAATCAGCAGGAATTGCAGCAAAATGTCATCCATGACAAGATGATCTGAAACATTTCTAAAGGCAAACTGAGGCCCTCCAAATGTTAATATGGTGTTACTAAGTAGTATTTAACGCACAGTTCTTTTATTCAAGAGAGTTCCAAAGCAACAATATAAATTTTGGCCAGACTTTGGTTTTAAAGCTACACAAATCTACACAGATGAAGAAATAATATTCATACAATAATCCATAAACAGTTATATTTAATAAAGTGAAATGACAAGGCACAAAAGTATTGAACATGCTAAAACAAAAACTTTAAACTTCTGTTTGTCATGAGTTTTTTAAGACACCTCCCCATATTTGTTGGTATTTTGTACTGGTACATTCTCCCAGTAATTTATAGCCTGTTCCAAATGTTGTATAGCAAACTTCAAAGAAGCTTTAACATGCCTTTACTGGATGCTGTACACATCCAAAAGTATTAAAGTGTGTTTAATTTTGTTTAACTGTTGTGTCTTTGTTAGACACAGAGAGTGAAAGGACAGTTCCTGAATGTGTGGTTCCCACAGTGATGCATGGAGGAGGAGGTGTGATGGTGCAAAGTGGTCATCAAAGCAAAAAGTGGCTACTTTGAGGAATCAAAAATATAAAACATTCTGGATTATTTAACTTGTTTTGGTTTACTAAATAATTCCATGGTCCTTCATAATTTTGTCTTCAGTATTAATGAAGTATGTAAAAACTGAAGGAGAAGGTGTGTCCAAACTTTTGACTGGTAACATATATATATTTAAGGCTATAACCATTCACATAATTTACGTTTGTGGCATTTAGCAGACGCCCTTGTCCAGAGCGACGTACAAAAGACGTACATAATAGTGTTGTGGGGACTATACCTTGATGCTGGTCAGAGGTGTGCTGTGCTTTGGTTTGGTTTTACAGAAAAGTGGAGTTGGGGGTTTTATTAGACCCTGAAATGAGACAAAGTCAGATTTTGGTGAGGCTTTTCCCATCTTCAGCTTCTTGGGGGTTACAATGCCCTGTTGCAAATGAACAAGAAAAATGACCAAGTCATAAAATGATGTGAATGTGGGAGGTAAGGAGAGCAAAACTTGATACAACAATAATATAAACATGATATACAGTCATAACCTGATACTCACCCTGATTATATATTTCTTTCCACCCATCTCGTTCCCTACATGTTCATTATTTTGAGACATTTCTGCCTCATCTGTCTGTAGCTTCCTCTTCTTTTTTCCAATTTTCATTGGGGTAACGGAGTTCATTTCAGTAGAGTGATCTGGTACAATTGATTCTGCATTCTCGTTTGCAGCATTTTCAAAAATGGGTTTTTCTTTTGTTTCTTCTACAGGCTGACTTTCTTGTTTCTTCAGGATTTTATTATTTTTCCATGTTGTGGCTGACTGGTTTTCAGCTTTAAGATCTTCCTGATTTGAAAAGGTCTGTTTGCCCTTTCCCTTTTTTTTCTTGGTGGCACTTGCCATCAGTCTAGACTGTGTTGCGCAATCTTCCTCAGATGTAGGATAGGAATGTCTGCTGATCTCGTCATTGTTGTGTTGATTGGTGTCTTCTAAAATAGATCTAATTGCTTCGTCCTCCAAGCTGGATTTCAGTTTTTTCCTTTTCACCTTTTTTTGAGAGGCACTTGTCCCTAGTTGACTTTGTGCTGCATTGTCGTCCTTGTCCACTTTCTGTGGTGTGCACTGCTTTCTGAACTTCTCTCTAGCATTGTGTTCTTTATAAAATGCTGAAGTCTCCAACTGGCTCTGGAGAGAAATCTCTTCTGATGTATTTTCCAGAATTAGTCCGCTGATTTCTGGGTTCATTTTCTCTACCACACTCATCATCTTTTTCTTTTTTTTCTTAGTTTTCTCCTGAGTAAGCGAAATACCACATTTAGTCTGTTGAGTTTCCACAGAACTTTCTGCATGTGATGTCATTTCAGGCTTATGATTTGCATAGCTCTGGCCTAATGCATTTTTATCTGTGCTAGTTTGAGTGCACCTAATGCCTGACATTGTTTTGAAACTTGTCTGCTTCATCACAGCTTCTTCACAAACATCAGTATGTGGTTCTCCCTCAGATTCCTTTAAATTAAGATGGAATTCATGTGTTCCTTCTTCTCGCAGATTCTTTGAGATTTTTTTCAAGGCTTTACTTCTCCTCTTCTTTTTTAAACTGATACCAGCCTCCAGGTGATGTTGCGAGTCTGATTCCATACACTGGGACACTGTTTCATGATCAGCTATTTCCGAGAACTTCAGCTGGCCGTCAACCACGCCTTTCTTTCTCAAATCTTGCTCTCTTGAAGTTCTACCTGTCTCCAGTGGAATATGTGATGTGTCCATGGCTTTGTCTGTATCAGTAAATTCTTTATTCTCTTCAAAACCTTTCTTTGTTTTCTTAAAGTTCTTTGTGGGTTGGCTTAACAATGCACATGGCTTCTCTTTATCTTGGCAAGCTGCTGGGTGCAGGGGATAACATTAAATTACTCACTAGCATGTAAGTTTATTGTTCTTGTAAATTTTTTAAAACTTTCAGGATCAGCTAAGCTTTTAAATGTCTTGAAATTCTACTGGCTACTAGTTTTTCATTCCATGTTAGCAAATTTAAATGAATAAAAAAAAAAATACTGTAATTAAAAGTCTTGAATATAACTATAGTATAAGTACATATTAGCATAAACATTCAATATGGCAATTGACAAAGCTTGAGAAGCAGCAAAAACAGATTACATGTAAAAGAACCTGTAAATAGTCAGTAATCTTTTAAATTTTAGATAGCTTAGACAATTTAGCTTCATTTTAAAGCTACACTCTAGCTACGATAATTTATGTATGCATTTATAAATGTTTAATATTTCTTATATCCCATCTTATATCACAGAGCTGTCTGATTTCAGAGTTTCAATCAAAGTGATACAGTTTAAAGTATAAGTGTAGTGGAAATAAAAGTTCCCTCTTTTTTTTTTATGAGCTTTAAGAATGCAGTTTTGAAGCATGAGTTCATGGAAAGTTTTATGGCGTGATGAGGGAACTTTTATTGGTTGTAGTGTGTAAAAACAAAAAAAAACTACGAGAGCTCATGACAACTGAAAAATTCTTTGTAAAATCCTCATTCACTCACATCTATTGTTCATTATAATCTCAATAAAAAGAGTACAATTGAATTCAGGTGAATTCTGTTGTGTAATTGTATGTTAATGTATGCATCTAACCATGTTCTATAATTCACAGATAACGATGCCATAATTGACAATTTAAACACAAATAAAATTAAATGCAAAAAAGCAAGATTGTTTCCAAGGCAATAAAACATTTGATATCACATTCATTCCCCTGGAAGGACTGAACACATTTACTCAGTCACAGCTGACCTTTGCTCTTCTTAGCCACCATTTCATCTCCAGTTCTGGGGGTCTCATTTCTTCTCTTCTTCTTTTTGCTTTTCTTATTATCAAATAACTCCTCATCTGATCTGTCACTCACGTCACAATTATCCTTTATTTGAGGGAAATTTCCTGTAAACCATAATAAAAAAAAATTATACAGTCACTAGTCTTATAACATGAAAAATTAACCAATACATTGATACCATTTTTTGGAGGTAACATTTATGATCTACGATCAAATGCTTGTTTTAAATGTTTGTATATTTAATGTATGCATATATCATTCAATTACTACACAAAATTAAATTAATTATATTATAGATGCTTATTTCTTCACAACTAAACAAAATGTCTTTTTTTAAAGCATGGTTGTCAACTTGTCATCTGTAATTATCATTAAAAACAATACAAATGTTGATTTAAACAATTTACACCTTGCACACTCAAATGAGGAAACAACTCAGCATGAGAGAATTTGTTCAAAAGAGAAATTCCTCAACATGCAGCCATTATAAGCTTTAAAATGTCTAAATTAAAAAAGATAGTTAAACTTAATATCTGGTTTTTGTATTTTTAAAGTACAATTTTATACATAATTACCCTGAATTAGGGTTCTATATAATTATAATTAGCAAAACAGCTTATTTAAAAATATATATTTCTTTATCCAATTATTAAAAAAAAAAAAAAAAAAAAAAGTCTGATTAATCAATTATCAAAATGAATTTTGGTTGCAGCCCTAGACCCACTGCATTTACAGCATCAACATAATATAAGCAAAAATGCCTACAATGCACTTCTAAAAAAAAAATAACACATTTTATAGAGTCTACTTACCTGCACTTAAATCACGAAAACTTCATTTGCGGTCATGTTAAAAAAAAAGAAAAGAAAAAAAAAAGGGGGGGGACAAAAGCAATGAATAACTGCATTAGAAAGCACTATTTATATAAATATTGTTACACAGCAACTATAAAGTATTAAGTGCAGCCCTTACGTCTTCACCAAGCTATACATTGTTGTGCGGTTCCTGCTCTGTGTATTCGAGCGGCTTCCCAATTCAAAAAGATGATCAGCTAATGCACCATAGTCAAACTGCAACATGTGAAAAGAGAATTGTTTTTCCAGTCTTTTTCTGTTTTATATTCATGCTTGATGTAGGGTGAGGGTCAGTCTATCTCAGATGCACTCACCTGTAGAACAGGACCAACATCATTTTCTTCTGTGTCCATGCTGTCCAAATCCAGGTCACCTTTACTTCCTTTGCTGTCTTCCACTACTTCAGGGGTGCCTGGATCAGATAGATATACAAAATCTTTTTAAAATATCAACTGTTCTGATAGTGAGAAAAAGTTCAATAAGGTTTTAGATTGCTGACAACGCACTGTTGTATATTTTAGCAAAGCCAGATACCAGAGCCACCGACTTGTTGAGGAACTGCTCATGAGCTAGTCTTCCTGAAGTTTCTGCTTGCACTCTAACCACAATGTTCATTGACTTTAACCATTAAGAGGCAAAATGCCTATACCTAATAATCTGTCTGTCTCCAACCCGACTTCACATGCTCCTCACATACCAGCGAACCTGCTCCCTTATGCTTTCCAAAGTTATTGGAAGGAATATATAAATTGAAACTTTATATAACCCCTCTAACTTCTTCTGTAAAACTGTTTTATAACATGTCCATTGTTAAAAACGTTACAAATAAGTCCATATCTAAAATAATGTGATATAGCAGCACAATGAATTGAGAAACTACTTTTAGGCCATGGGCCATCAGAAGAGGTTATGGATCTACTTAGGTCACTAAATAAACTGGATAATTGCTTTTAGCACACACATATGTTAGCAGAAATGTGTTAGCACAAGTTAGTTACTCCTGGCTTCACTTTTACAAAATTAGTCAACTTCGTGTAGTATTTAACTGTTTCCTTGCTACATACTTATGCTGCAGTGATCATTTTAAGTTAGAAAAGGAAAAACATTTACATTGGTCATGCTTCTTCAAATAGAAAATGTGTAAATAAGCAGGCGACATAAGGCATGTCAATTGTGCAGATTCCGTTTTTTTGAATTACAATCACCTTGAATGACAGCAGTTTAACCTGACAAATAAATAATTGACCTACCGTTAACCTTTTTAACTTTAGTCTCTTTGGGTGCCATGTTCTTCAGCTCCCCTTTCTTTACTATTTCTTCTTCCTCCACCTCACTAGATGCCTGATCAGAGTCTGAATCATCGCCTCCTGCATGCTGCAGCTCCCTCATCAGGTCTTCAATTGCATAAGGAGCATGATCCACAATAGTCCTAAAGATGTTCTTAGAGATGAAGGTCAACAGCAAGCGACTGCAACACAGAAGGCATTGACCCATGTAGAATTATTATCTGTAACTGAACAATGGCATTTTACATACATACACTGATGGTATCTTTGCAGTAACAAAGAGCTAAATGAGTTGTACTATTTTAGCCATACTCTCTTTATGAAAGATGAAGCCTCTCATTTCTCACAAGCAAGGTATTATTCCATTAATTACATGATTGTACCTTTTAATAAATTCCAGCAACATACTCTAGTACAAAGCATTCATGTAACTCACTCTTTGGTCTTGGCCATTGTTTTGCAAAATGGGTCGATGAAAGTCAGGTTCTGTTCAGCTGTCAGCTGCAGAAGACAAACATAAGTTATGTCAAGTAAAACTTTGTGTGTGATGAAGTTTTGATTAAGTGTAGCAACCAAAATTGGTATTAATGACGCTATGTACACCAACCAGGCATAACATTATAACAGCTGAAGTAATAACACTGATTATCTCATCAGTTTGGCGAGGGCCAAATTGTGATTGCTAGATGACTGGAGAGCATCTCCAAAACTGCAGCTCTTGTGAGGAGTTCCTGGCCTGCAGTGGTCAGTAGCTATTAAAAGTGGTGAACTGGCGACAGGGTCATGGCCCACTGATGCACATGGGGAGCGAAGGCTCCAACAGACGAGCCCCTGTAGCTAAAATTGCTGAAGAAGTTAATGCTGTTAATGCTTAACAGGTCAGGACTGATTTGGCAGCAGAAGGGGGACCAACACAATATTAGGCAGGTGGTCATAATGTTATGCCTGAACAGTGTAAATTTCGTTTAAAGGAGAATTAAACAGATTAAAATGTGCCAATTCTCAAAAGGCAAACAAAATATTATTTACTAAGGATCCTAGATGAGACAAAGTGGATTTTAAAGGCATATACAATAATACCAAGGCATTTACTGTGTGTCTGAAGCTTCAGTTAGACAAATAAGTATAGACAGAAGGTGTACAGTGTGGACATGTTCACAAATGTAATAGACATCAAATAAAAATGTAAATGCATAAAAAATTCACTAGGTCTTCTTACCTCAGCAGAGCCGACCTGAGCCAACTCATTCATGTAAAGGTCCAGAATGTGCAGCATCAGTCCTTTTGGTACATGTTCGGTGTTCTGCAAAAGCTGCTTTGTGAAAATCTGTAAAAACTGATTTACCACACTAAAGAGAGAGCAAAAAGAGGAGCAATGACACCACAAGAGATATATGGGTAGTGACCAAGAAATAGAAGACAAGAAACAAAGAAAGGAACAGAGGGAAAAAGAGAAAAAATTTTAATCTCAATATTAAAGCATATTTTCCAAAAAATGCTTAATCAATGCACACAAAAGTGATTTATAGTCATTTAAGTAAGTTATACCTGGTCTCCCATTCCCTTCTCTTTAGAATCTCGAACACTTGTCGGAACATGAAACGAACCAGCTTTCCAAAAAGGGGAGAGACAGAAATGAAAATCAAATAGTTATAAACAAAAATTGATTCAGGACATTTTTATTTTAGAACATTTAATTCGTGCTGAAAACAACAGCAAAGAATTCGTCAAAACACATTTCAATTAACAGCAGCAAATTACAATACAGTAGCCACAAATTACTTCAACTTAATGAAAAAAAAATTTAAATCAAATCAATGCAGTAATTACGCCAAAATAAGAGCAGTAAATATGCCGAAATAAGAATTATGTCAAGTACAAAGGCATTACTTTTAATTCTTAAAGACCCATTTAAAGGTGCAATCAGAATGTGCTCTTTGACACATATGCTTCAGCTTTAAAAGTTGAAATAAAGGTGGGAAGGATTGTTTGAAGACTGATCTATGACTAAGTAATTTTTTTGCCTGACTAAAAACCAATGTCATGGCATGTTTAAAAAAAGGCAATGGACAAAACAATGCCTTTATGTCTGCCCAAGTCAAATTCAAAACATTATCACAGTGGTATTGTTCTAAACTAATAATGGTTACACATACATACATACATACATACATACACACATATATATATATATATATTATATATATATATATATATATATATATATATATATATATATATATATAATAAGCTTAGATAGCTTCTATTAGCCATTCTTTTTCCTAGAATACTCATATTCTATTTTCAGGGCCTAGGTTGTGTGTGGTAATAAAATAAATATAAAACTTTAAAAATGAACAGCATTAGCTAAAGGCTCAGAATACATTGCTGAAGTTTTACCTCTGCATACAAGAGAAGTAAAGCAAAGACTAATTTATACCTGTGCCAAAATTTGCAGGTATCAAAACAACACTGAGGAAACAATTAAATAAAGTGAAAATTCTAACACTTTATAATATGGGTACATGATTCTGACAGCATTTTAGTGCCACGTTACAAAAAAAAAAATCTAGGATTAATATAATATATAAATACAACATATACAATACATATATAATATAAAGAATTTTTGGAAATGAGAATTATGAGCATAAACTGGTAGCAATAAAAGATTAGGTGGTAATATTTTGAGAAAAATCACAGAATTGCAAGAAACTTTTCACTGTTTTGCATAAAATGGACGTGGAGGATTTAGTTAAATCCTACTTTACGTTAGGATTTATCAATAAAGAAATTCTCTCTTTTGGCACATCAGCACCATTATAATTAGTAAACAAACACTGCAGCGGTTATGTGGGAAACTTTTTATTCAGAAAAAAAAAATTATACTGCCCTTTTTTGAGCAGTCTGAAATGGCGACCAGGTCAATTTTCAAAGAAACTGATAACATCTCTTTCACACATAAGTGTCTGACTATTATTAATGATAAGCCGAAAGCATTAAAAGCATTAACTTGTCAGGAACTAGTAAAATAATCATATTATTTATATAAGGCTGAGGACATTAATAAGGGTAATAACAGGGGTCCCCAACCACTGGGCCACACAAAGATTTTTTTTTTATTTCCATTCAAATGACTTTTGTTGTCTGCAATGCAATGACAATTTCCCACAATTGTTTCAGTCAGTTTTTTTCTATGCATCGACCACAAGCTAGCCCTAGCAAAGATGACTACAAAACAAACATTGCTGGAGGGTTTCTTGGAAAAGGGGGAAAAACTAAATGAGAGACAGCAGAAGACTCCAAGGCTGTCAGCAAAAAGAACACTTCATTTAAAAGAAGATACCAGGATTCCTATTTAAATTATGGGTTCACTGCAGCAGGTTATTTTCATGATCCATGCCTGCTCTGTATAATTTATGATGACCAGCTATCTAACAAGGCCATGATGCCTTCAAACCTGCTTTGCCACAAGTAGCATGCATTCAAAAACAAGCATTTGTAGTTTTTTTTTTAACATGAAGGAAGCAATTATTGACAGCCACCATATCATCAAATATGTCTGCACTAAAAGCATCATTCCTAGTAGCTAACAGCACTATTAAATTTAGGAAACCTTTTATTATTGGTAAAGAGTTGATCCTGCCTGCTAGGACTCTTGGCGTAAACCTTTAAGAAAGACTGCAGTTAAATTGTAACACAGACTCCTTTTTCGGCTTGCACCATAACTAAACTAGATGAAATAGCAGAGTACACAATTGTTAGAGATGGGAGAGTTTTGCTGCAGGGAACTCTGGGCTCCCACTGATTCTGCATTATTGTAAATTAAGTTACATATTTATTATATATGTAATAATTAAATTAATAATTAAGTCATATGTATAACAGCAATATAAAATGCATATTAATGTGTTCAGATATGTGCATGAATTAAATAAATATTTAGTGTGCAAGGGCACTGCAATGTGCCCCCAAAGTGCCACACTGCTTATGTCAACATGTATTATACATTTCAATATTGTTTACTGTATCCTTTAAAATGTAACTGCTGTAGCCACATCACAGTTGCTTATCAAGACCTTTGAAATAAAATGTATGTAAATGCACCTTTTGAACACACCCAATTCTGTTGTTGACCACAAAAACCTTTGGGTGTGTTTTTCTATTTTAGTACTAACCTGGAAAAATTTGTCCATGCGAAGTCTGTCAATGCCATTCCATTCTCTCTTTACAGTCTGAAGAAACGTTGCAAAATAGAGCAGCTCTACATTTGGAGAAACAATGGAAAAAATTAAGGTCACTTGACCTATTTTTAATGGTTACTTGATTAAGCTAATACATTATTAACACTTTCAGAGTACACACACACACACACACACACACACACACACACACACACACACACATGCTGTATATGTGTGTGTGTATTCTGAAAGTGTTAATGTAAAATAAGTAAGTAAAAAAATAGTCTAAAATAAGGGTATTTAACGTGTCACAATTTTTCTCAAGGTGCTATTGGCAAGAAATCTTTACCAGATGTTGGTAACAACCCATGCAATCCCATGCAGTTTGCACTGACACGGGGCAGGATTGCTTTCTAATTACTGATTGACCATTTTAGCTGGTGTCTTGGCTTTCCATGCCTTTTTGCACCTCCCTTTCATGTGTTCAATACTTTTTCCCCAGTGTCATTTCACATTATTACACAATTTATGAACATGTATGGTTTAATTTGTATGTGTGGATGGGTTGTTACTAACATCTGGTAAATATTTCATGTCAATAGCACCGTTAGAAATATATTTACTGAGAAAAACTGTGACGTGTTCAATAGTTATATTAGACACACACACACACACATATACATACACACACATATATACACATACATATACATACATATATACATACATAGATAAATATAAGAGAGAGAGAGAGAGAGAGAGAGAGAGAGAGAGAGAGAGAGATTAAAAATGTCTGAATCATGTCACTACAATCCAAAAGTCTGTGTTAACTTACACGAAGTCTTTAATACATATCATGAAATATTTCATTATTTATTTCAATTATTATTTTAATCATTTTTTATTCAGTTTTTTTTTTACTTATTATTTAGAATGTGATGCCACTTATTAATTTTAACATGTGCGGGATTGTAACATTTACTGTACATCAATAAGATCAAATACATGTAAATATCAAATGCAAAATTTAAGTACTTACGGTTGTCTGTGGTGTGGAACCTATGAATCAGGCCAGAGATTGTGTGTGAAATTTCCTCCTAAGAGAAAAGACTTGATATAGTACACTACTTGGCCAACAGTCACTGTATGGATTTAAATAAGCATATACTTAAGACCATATGATTGGATTGTTGCATGGAGTACTGCGTTTCAGCTGGCAGCAATTCACAAAAGAACAGATAATGCAATGTACAGCTTCTAACTAAACATGCTGGAAGATATGGTGTCATGAAAAAAAATGCACCAGTCATGAGTCATGAAATTTGTTTTACTATACAATAGGGCTGAAACGATTCCTTGAGTCATTTGAGTAATTTAAATACAAAAAAAAAAAAATCATATTCATAAAAACACACCATTCGGTTTTCATTAAACAATATCCATTGTCAGAGGAGAAGAATGCTGGCATTGCATCAGTTTTGATCAAGACTCATTCACCTTAACACACCAAGATATCCTGTCCTAAAGGCAGATAAAAAATACTTGAGACTTAAATATAGAAAAATTGTAAAAAATAAGACAGTTATACCATTAGCTCCATTGATGCCAAACTTAGCTACTTTTATTAATACTTTATTAATTAATTAATAATTCTATACCAGAAGCACAGAGATTTTTATTTTTTACTGTGATTGATCTCTGTTCTGCCTTTTGCAGTGTCCCTCTGGCCTCAGAGACACAGCCGCTCGTTGCGTTTTTTTTTTTTTAAAGGGGAAAGAAATTCACCAGGACCAGTCTTTCTCAGGGCTTTGCTGACTCATCAGCTATGTTATCTGCTGTAGTGCACAAAACTTTGGCTGATATGCACCTGCCAGAAACCTGCATTCTCCAACATGCAAACGTTATCCTCGTTAAAGGAATGACTGAGCAGGACTGCCACAAAGCTTCATTAGTTGTCTGCAAAGTGCTGGCTCAGGCTGGACTTAAAGCTTCATTCCAGAAATTACAGTGGGTGAAGCGATAGGTCTCATATCATTTCGGAGGGCCAACGGAAAACATCACAGCTTGTGACTAGGTTGTCAAGACCTCAGACTGTGAAACAAATGCAAAGCTTCTTGGGATGCTGAGTGAACAGTGCCATCACACCCTCTGTTATTGCCCACCTCACATCAGGTAACAACATATGACACAACATTGTATGTGCTAGGTGTTATTCATGATTTTGACAAAATGTCTCAGATTTGATGTGTGTAATTTCTGTAAGGCCTGAAAAAATGAGTGTATGTGGCTCATACTGTATACATGATTTCCTGTCTGATGAGCTGCTAACTATAGTATTAGACCAGTTTACTTATATAGTAAAGAATGTAGACTGAATGCATGTGACTGTATGCGGCTAAAACGTCTCTGGTTTTCCCTGTCTGATTCTAATGAAAAAGCACTTGTTTGCCTGTTTACTGAATAAAAAAAAATAATAAAAAACGCATACTGTTTTTCTTCACGACATCGTAGATCGCGTCGGAGAACTTTCCCAAACCTCTCCAAGATATCATTTCCCTTAAAGGTCGGGCATGACAAAATAATACTGACTATCGTAATTATTTCTGAAACAATGTTTCGCTCATCAAAAAGTAGATATCGTGACAGACCTAACTACAACCATTACCAGAATTTGTGGCACAGCTTCAGGTCTCGAAGATGCCACGAGGATTGGGTTCAGTGCGCGACGTTCTCGCTGAGATTCTGACTTCACACTTTCGTTTCATTGCTGTGAGGCTTACACTGATTATGAAATGTCAAATTTGAGGACAACTGAAATAGGAAATGTTTTACCTGCAGAAGTGGCTTGTCCTGCATCCACAGGCAGTAAAAAAGTCCTTTCCATATCTTCAGCAAATCTTCAGCCGTAAAACCACCTTCAATGGGTAAAAGATGAGAATTATTTTCACGGTTTACTGTGTTAGTTAAAGTAACGAAATAATCAAACCAGAAATTAAACTGCATTAATTTATCCATGCAGCCACTCGTTTATCTTCAGCATTCAACAAAGTAAAGCTAAATTATGTTCGGATACGCTAGGTCAGTTAGCATGAAGCTAAAACAACTATCTTCCCCGCATGCTGCAACTGCAGATGTTAAAACAAACACTCAAATTACCTTCGATTTTTTGTGATCGGAGATTAATATACTTCCTGAGAGTCTTTAAGGCTTTAGACCTAATAGACTTTTCGTTTGATGCTAGTCTTTGAGCGAGGTTAATCTCTAGCTCCTGCTGTACTGGTGCCATGGTTTGTACTTTTTCACGTGGAATACATGTGCAGCTCCTTCGTTTTCCTACCCATATTCTGACAAACCTCGATCTCATTGGGATTGGTCAAAAATTTCTTTCCTCGTGAGCAGATTGATCCGAGCATGGAGACGGAATGAACCATTGGCCAAACTTGCACGTAGAAGGCGGGATTTGTCAAAATGTGGGTGGGAACTGTGGTTGCTTGAGCTGTACGGGCAATTTGTACTGCGCATGTGCGCAAATGCCACTCCTTCCTGTCGGAAGTATGTCGAAACAAAGTGCTTTTTGGTAAAGTAGATGCATTTGAGCACATGTGCAGTACAAACAGTGTTTCCGGTGCAAATTGAATGGTGACATGAACAATAACTTTTAAAAGAATCGCACCATGACGTCGCGCCGCAGTTACTTCAATAATGGTAGCAGATGGCTGCAAAACGGGAGATATTTTAATGTAAATAAATAGGCTACATCTATTGAAGCAAAACTCCCTTAAGCTGTTTAACCAAAGTCTGAGTATCATTGTAGTATATACGATTTAACGTGTGATCCAGATTTGGAAGAGACATGGCAACAACAGACTTAGCATGAAAGAGTAGACCCCCCCCCCCTTTAATGTGTCAGGATACAATAAACGGGAGACATGGACCAGCTGTATGATTGTATCATATTTGAGACATGGTTTCGACTGCATAGTTCATTCCCTCATGTTTCTTTGTATATACTGTAAAGGAAGGGAGACAAACAATCTTGATGGGAAATTAAATCTGTAAAGAATGTTTTGTGGGAAGCTACAGAAAATCCTTTTTCAGTCTGAAGGGTGAAGAACGTAAAGCTCCATGGTAGTAATGTTAAAACATCACAAGAAAGTCAAAACAAACCAAACAATATACAAATAAATGCAAATAAAGAAAATAGTAAGAACATTTAGCTACATAATTTTTCATGCTGCAATTCATGCAGGAAGCTTTGTACTCTTCAACATGCATTGCAGCATGACATTTATTTTGTTAATAGTCACCATTGTTGAGTTTAAAACTAAACTTAGACCCTTCACCACTTGCACTAATGTCATATACCATGTAGAATAACAAAAAAACACCTGCCTGAATAGAATGGAAAGCATTAACTGGATTTGGTGTCTAATGTATAAAGTCTACTTGGCAGACTATGTATGCAGCAAAATGCTGAGGAGGATGGAGGAAGAATAATTTTTGTTAAATTGTTTATGTTTTTTTAATTAATATATTAATAATTTTTACATCAACAATTTACAGTCAGTTCAATATACAAGTAAATATTCTTTTCCAAAAACCCTTCCATCCCAGCCCCAGACTCATTGTGCTGGTGAGGCATTTAATAATTTTTTCCTTTTCTTTCTCCCTCTTCTCCTCTATACAAATAAATAAATAACATAAATAACAATAACAAATAAAGAAAGAGAAAAACTAGTGTTAAAGAGTCAAGAGTCACAAGCCCAGCTAAAGCAACCACTTCTTCTTCTTCTTCTTTCGGCTTCTCCCATTAGGGGTCCCCACAGCGGATCATCCGTCACCCCCCTGTCCTCTACATCTGCCTCTTTCAACCCAACTATCTGCATGTCTTCCCTCACCACATCCATAAACCTCCTCCTTGGTCTTCCTCTCTTCCTCCTTCCTGGTGGCTCCATCTTTAGCATTCTTCTACCGATATACCCCATGTCCCTCCTCTGCATATGTCCAAACCATCTCAATCGCACCTCCCTCGCTTTGTCTCCAAAACATCCTACATGTGCTGTCCCTCTAATAAACTAATTTCTAATCCTGTCCATCGTCGTCACTCCCAACGAAAACCTTAACATCTTCAGCTCTGCTACCTCCAGCTCCATTTCCTGTTTTTTACTCAATGCCACTGTCTCTAAACCATACAACATTGCAGGTCTCACCATAGTCCTATAAACTTTCCCTTTCACTCTCGCAGATACCCTTGTATCACAAATCACTCCTGCTATCACTCTTCTCCACCCACTCCACCCTGCCTGCACTCTTTTCTTCACTTCTCTAACACACTCTCCATTACTATGCACTGTTGACCCCAGGTACCTGATCTCTTCCACCTTCTCCACCTCTTCTCCCTGCAACCACACCACTCCACTGCCCTCCCTCTCATTCACACACATGTACTCTGTCTTACTCCTACTGACTTTGATTCCCCTTCTCTCCAGCGCATACCTCCACCTCTCCAGGCTCTTCTCAACCTGCCCCCTACTTTCACCACAAATAACAATATCATCTGCAAACATAATAGTCCATGAAGACTCCTGTCTGACCTTGTCTGTCAACTTGTACATCACCACAGCAAGCAGGAAAGGGTTTAAAGCCAATCCTTGATGCAGTCCAACCTCCACCTTGAACCAGTCTGTCGTTCCTACTGCACACTTCACTGCTGTCACACTGTCCTCATACATGTCTTGCACCACCCTCACATACTTCTCTGACACACCTGACTTTCTCATACAGTACCACAATTCCTCTCTCGGCACCCTGTCGTACGCTTTCTCTAAATCCACAAACACACAATGCAACTCCTTCTGACCTTCTCTATACTTCTCCATCAACATTCTCAAAGCAAATAATGCGTCTGTGGTGCTCTTCCTCGGCATACTGTTGCTCACAGATGGTCACCTTTTCTCTCAGCCTGGCTTCCACTACTCTTTCCCTTAACTTCATGGTGTGACTGATTAACTTAATTCCCCTGTAGTTACTGCAGGTCTGCACATCTCCCTTCTTCTTAAAGATCAGTACCAGCACACTCTTTCTCCATTCCTTAGGCATCCTCTCACCTTCCAAAATCCTGTTAAACAATCTTGTTAAAAACTCCACTGCCATCTCTCCTAAACATCTCCATGCTTCTACCAGTATGTCATCTGGTCCAACTGACTTTCCACTCTTCATCCTCTTAATTGCTGCTCTCACTTCCTCCTTACTAATCCTATCCACTTCCTGCTTCACCCACTCCACACCACCCAACATTCTCTCTCTTTTATTTTCCTCGTTTATTAGCTGCTCAAAATACTCCCTCCATCTTCTCAACACACTCTCCTCACTAGTCAACACATTTCTATCTCCATCCTTTATTGCTCTAACTTGCAGCACATCCTTCCCAGCTTGGTCCCTCTGCCTGGCCAATCAGCCAGGCTCCTCATATGCCTTTTCATTGGCTTTCGCCACATCCCTCTTCACCTGCTGCCCCATCTCCTTGTACTCCTGTCTAATTTTTTCATCACTCTGTCGATCCCAATTCTGTTTTGCCAACCTCTTCCTCCTTATGCTTTCCTGCACTTCCTCATTCCACCACCATGTCTCTTTGTCTTCCTTTCTATTTCCAGATGTCACACTAAGTACCTTTCTAGCTGTCTCCCTAATCACTTCTGCAGTAGTTTCCCAATCATCCAGCACCTCTTCACCACCACTGAGCCCCTTTCTGACCTCTTCCCTAAATCTCTTACTACAGTCTTCCTCCTTCAGTTTCCACCATCTTACTCTTCTTTCAGTCCTCGCTCTCCTCCTCGTCTTCTTCACCTCCAAAGCCACCCTACAGACCACCATCCGATGCTGTTTAGCTACACTGTTCCCTGCTAACACCTTACAGTCTCCAATCTAATTCAGGTTACATCTTCTACATAGAACATAGTTCACCTGTGTGCACCTTCCTTCACTCTTATACGTCACCCTATGATCCTCCTTCTTCTTAAAATACATATTCACCACTGCCATTTTTATCCTTTTAGCAAAATCTACCACAATCTGCCCATCATACCTACCCATCACCTCCTCATCGCCTCTGTTCCCTTCACCTACATGCCCTTTGAAATCCGCCCCAATCACCAATCTTTCATTCCTAGGTACCCCTTCTACCACTTCATCTAAATCACTTCAGAATTTTTCCTTCTCCACCATCTCATCTCTTGTAGATCATAGGCACTGATGACATTTCTCATCACGCCTTTAACTTTCAGCTTCATGTTCATCACCCTATCAGAAACTCTCTTCACCTCCACTACACTCTTACTAAACTCTTCCTTCAGTATCACACCTACACCATTTCTCTTTCCATAAACACCATGATAGAACAGTTTGAACCCACCTCCAATGTTCCTGGCCTTACTCCATTTCCACTTGGTCTCCTGAACACACAACATATCTACCTTTCTCCTCTCCATCATATCAGCTAACTCTCTCCCTTTACCGGTCATAGTACCAATATTTAAAATACCAACCCGAACCTCCGCTCTCCTCCACTTCTCCTTTTCCTGCTGTGTCTGTAGATGTTTTCCTCCTCTCCTTCGCCTCCTTCGGCCAAAAGTAGCCCAATTTCCACTGGTACCCTGTTGGCTAACGATACCTGTGGCGGTCGTCGGTAACCCGGGTCTCGAGGGATCCAGTATGAAATTCTGATTCGTGATCCGCATATTTGATTTGGCACGTTTTACGCTGGATGCCCTTCCTAACGCAACCCTCCCCATTTATCCGGGCTTGGGACCGGCACTAAGAGTGTACTGGCTTGTGCCTCCCTAATGGCTGGGTTTAAAATTATGATTATTAATATGAAATTTCATATTTTCATAATATCCATCATATTTGTATGAAAAAAGTAATATTTTTGTCAAAACATAATTAGTAGTTTGTTTTGTTATATCACATCGTTTTACAACATGTAAAAGAATATTTGTCTAAATTTACATGGTTCGAAAAACTTCTTTGCTTTCGTTCTACGAGGCTGAGACTTGCGAAAACGCATTTTCAGTGCCTAAGAAGCTTTTTCTTTACAGCACTTACACGGTGTTGCCAAACATGAGGTGTTGATTAGTTTTTGATGAATTAACCTGATTTGTACAGTTTTTACAGTTTTTAACATTTTTTCTCGAAATTATTATTAGGAATTTGAAATTTTATATTTTCATAATATCCATCATATTGTATGAAAAAAGTAATATTTTTGTCAAAACATGATTTGTTATATCACATCATAAACATTTGTCATTTTGTCATGCTGAACGTTTAAATTTCCTATAATATTTTTTATATAAAAAACATTTTGTAAAAAAAAAAGTCAGCTTTTAAATTATTTTATTATTTGTAATATTATTAAACAATATTAATATAATTATATAATACAATATTATATAATTATAACAATATTTTAAAATTTTTCATAAAGAAAATAGTAATGAAAAAATATTTTTGTATATATTTGCATAATTTTATTAAAAACTATTAAAAGTGGAATAAGAGAAATGAAAAAGGCCAAATATTAGCCAAATTTATAATTGATTTATGTTTTTCATAAAAATATGATAATAATTTAAATATGAATTGTTATATTCATAGCCCAATTTTATGAAAAACCAATAAAAATGCAATAAGTGAATGAAAAACAAAAAAGTGACAAATCATATTTTGTCGAAATATGTATTGACAAAACATGCCAAAGATTTGACAAAGATATGTTTTTTTCCATAAAAATATAATGATGAAAATATACATTTCTTCTTGTAAATAAAGTATGACAAAAAAAGATAATTATGAAAATATGAATTAAGTATAATAATTAAAAGGATGGCATGACAAATAATTAGGGTTAGAGGGTTTGGGTTAGGGTCAGGGGTTAGGGTTAGGATTAGGGTCAGGGTCAGGGTTAGGATTAGGATTAGGGTTAGGGTTATGTTTAGGGTTAGGTTTAGGGTTAGGTTAAGGTTAGGGTTAGAGGTAGGGATAAGGTTAGGGTTAGGGATAGAGGGTTAGAGGGTTAGGATTAGGGTTAGGTTCAGGGTTAGGGTTAGGGTACCCTGAATAATCCTATTCATTTACATAAATTGTGGTTAGGATGCGGCGCTCTCACCGCTGCGGCCCGGGTTCGATCCTCGGTCAGGGAACCAACCCCAGCCATTAGGATTGCACAAGCCTTAGTGCCAGTCCCAAGCCCAAGTATGCTTAAGAAAACTTAAATAAAAAAAACTTTAATATTAATATTTATTTCAGAACAATCATTTGTCTTTTATGAAAAAAATTTCATATTTCAGTCTAAACATGATTTGTCACGGCACCTTTTAATTTTTCATTCAGTTATTGCACCTTTTAACGGTTTTTCATGAAATTATGCTAATAAATATAAGATTTATATAGTTATAATTATCATAATTTTATGAAAATTATGATTGTAAAGTTAATTAATATTTTCAGAAGAACTAATAAAAAAGTAATTAAAAAAAAATCATATTTTAATAATAACTAATAATTCTTTTATTTTTTAAATAATTTTTAATAATAACTCCTTTGCCGCTTGACTACAAAAACCATAAAGACTTCTTGTCCCACACCGTGGCTATCAGAAGTTTTGCGCAGCAATTGACGAGAACTCAGATCTGCAGAGAGGAAGTGGAAAAAATCACAACTCGATGTAGACCTCGCATCTTACCGCGCACTCCTGACCAAATTTTCTTTGGAGGTGACTTCTGCCAAAACTGGCTTCTACAAAGAAAAGCTTGAGGCCTCTGCACAAGATCCTCGTAAGCTCCACAACATCTTCTCTTCACTACTCAACCCCCCTGCTGCACCCGCTCCATCCTTCCTGACTGCTAATGACTTTGCCTCCTTCTATGATGAGAAGATTAAGAAAATCTGCCAGACATTCACTTCATCCCCAACAATGACTACACAACACAGCCGACAATCCACTATGTCTCTGTCAAGCTTCTCAACCTTAACAGAAGATGAGATACTGCAAGTCATCCAATCTTGCAATCCCACCACCTGTCCTCTGGATCCAATCCCTTCAACTATGCTTCAGACCATCACACAAGATCTCCTGCCCTTCATCTCCACAATCATCAATGGGTCATTAACATCTGGCTATGTACCAACTACCTTAAAGCAAGCAAGGGTCATTCCCATCTTAAAGAAACCTGCTCTGGATCCATCAGACATCAACAA
>JAAIIK010000450.1:0-18891 GCA_014706435.1 Silurus glanis
CCTTCCAGCCGACAGCTACACTTCACCAAGACAACAAATATACAACACAACCCAAACAAATGTATATATACTTCATCTGCTACTTTATTTCAGAAATCTTTACTATTTATTATATTAATATTTTCCAAATATTATGTGTTATATAATAATAATATAATATCCAAATAATAATAATAAAATAATATCCAAACAAATGTGTTTCCATGTATAAGATATATTTAAGTAAGGAGAACATTCCAGAGCAAATGTATTCATTTGAAATCAAATTCACAGATTCACTGTTGTGTAACTTGTCAATTTTCATCTTTCTCAAATTCTCACTTGTACAGGTCAATATTTGAGATTTAGGGGTATTCAATTATTGAAATGGTTTATTTCATCTAGAAAAAAAGAATTCTTTAACATGCTAGAAAACTTAAAAAGGATCATCTTAACGCTGCTTTGTAATTGTTCAACACTTTTTCATTTGTACACTTCATTTATTATATTTCTTTTTGGATTTTTTTATTCTGTACTAATTAATTTGCAGCCATTTACACTTACAAATTTTCTTATTATAATTTAGTTTATTTATTTTTTTATTGTATTCATTTTCAGTGGTGGACAGTAAAGAAGTCAATGTAATTTGTTACTGTACTTTCGTAGCTTTTTTGCATATCTGTACTTTACTGAAGTTTTTCCATTTAGGGAGACTTTTAATTTTACTTCAAAGTAATTTTTACATTTTTACTCAACTACATTTTGTCGTTTCTTTTTATTTATGAGGATAAAAACGTAACTGGTGAAACACGCAGCGAGTCACCAATCAGGGTCGAGCGCACGCTCTGTTTTACACGTGTTCTGATCGGTGCTTGGTGTATCTACTGATCACCAACATACAGTTCAGCATCAATTCAACATCAAGCAGAACATTTAGAGAGGAATAAATGATGAAGAAACTCCAGACTCGAACTCGCCACAACACACGTGACCTCGTTTACACGTTTTATTGGGGTTCATGATCATTGTAATAGAAATCAATCAGTGTTTGAGTCATTAATATCATTCTATTAATAGATCAGTGTGCTGAGAGTCACATTCGAGTCTTTACACATAAACTGAGGTGATTAAGTAAAGAATCTTGTGATAAAAATAATCATATGAACAACATTATAGTTATAATAAATCTTAGTACTTTGGATACTTAATTCCATTTGAAGGCAAAAACGTTTGTACTTTTACTTTTTCACTTTTACTTTTACTAGACTCATATTTTACTGAGTGGATCTACTTTAACTCAACTACATGGTTTATGTTGTTTAGGTGGAGGCTTTAAATAAGCCTCAGTCTGGGTTTTCTGGGCTCTCAGCACTGACTTCTGATTTCATGGCCATCTTGACGTTTTTCTCGTGCCACCCGGTATTTAAGGACAGAAAGACTTTTACTCCCAGCAGGATTAGCTCACTGGCTCTTTATGTCCTTGGGATTATTCTTGCCACCCTGCCTGCTCTGGATCCTGATCCTGATCCTTTTCCTGATCATGTACCTGTTCTACTTTGCCTCACTTGTTACTGGTTTGAACTCTGGACTGTTTCTTGGTTTGTGTTTTTGCTCTGCCCTTTGTTGCTCTGTTTGCTGACTCTTGTATATTTGGACTGTTGGGCCCCTGAGCAAGGCCCTAAACCCTCAACTGTTCAGTTGTATGAATGAGATCATTGTAAGTCACTCAGGATAAGGGCATCTGCCAAATGCTGTAAATATATATTTTTTTATTTAAAGTTTTTATGGACATTGTGCAGCTGTAAAATGCTGTAAGATGGTTGTTGGCTGTTTAAAATACACAGTGTGATCTGAACGTCTAAGTAATTTCGTATCAGCAATGCTTTGAATTTTTAATAACAATTAATGTCATATAACTAATTAAATCAAGAAGAATAATGTCTCACCTGTTTTTCAATTCTTTCTGCTTTTGCTGCAACTGTATCATGACCACTGTGTTTATCCGTCGTACACCAGTAACAGATGAAGCTTTGGTCAGTACGGCAGTAGATCTCGATCAGTATGTCGTGCTCACCGCAGATCCTCTCTTGGAGATCTACACATGTGTAACTGGTTTTATCTGCGTTGTGGTTTTCTTTTTTTTTGTGTTCCGTGAAATAAAGGCGGACATCAGCCGTCGGGTTGTCTCCTCAATGATTTTAATCTGACAAGAGATAACACAGTCTTTAAACAACGTGTAAAGTTGCCCCTTCAGTTCTGCAACACAAATGTAATGCGCAACGTAATCAGCACGTCTCAAGTTTAACAAGTCCTCATTTAAAATGAAAATAATGGTACACACATGCAAAATGAAGTGATACATACAATTTAAACCAAAAGCCTGAATATAAAACAGATTTTTAAACAAAGATTAAACTCCACTAAACAGAGTTCAAAAGAAACCCACCTCTTCCATGTGGTTATAACACGAAAAGGGAAGAGGAGGTGCAAAAACAGGAAATTAGTTTTTTAATGCTGCAGTCAGAGTTAAAGGGGTATGCACACATATAGAGACCCAAATCACATATACATTAAAGCACGTCCTTTTTGTGTAATTCTACCTATAAAATGAACATTATGCTTTCCATACCCGTTACACATGCTTAACTAGCCTGTGCTTCTTAAAAGCCTGAGACTGATAGTGAGGTTTAAGATGATCTTCACAATACGAGGCCAGACACACCAGACAGGACTTGACGGCTTTGAGTTTCCTCCCGGTGCAGGAATCACAGTCCACATCTCCAGGTCCAGCGTAAAAGTGAGCAGGAGGAGCAGATTGGGGTTCAGTCTTCTTTAGTATCTTAAGCATTTCAGCCAGCATGTTGTTCCTGCATAGAACAGGCCTCGGAGTGAACGTCTCTCTACACTGAGGGCAGCTGTACACGCCCTTCACGTCCTCCTCATTCCAGAAGCCATTAATACACACCTTACAGTAACTGTGGCCACAATGGAGAGTCACTAGATCCTTCAGGAGATCTAGACATATAGGACAGCTGAACTGATCCTCTTCTGAAAACCGGGCGTTTGCCATTTTCTTGCACTGACACACCGAGAGATACAGAGAGCTTTCAGTTTCACTTTCTCTTAAACGAACATCCTGTTTCAGTGTGACTGACAGTGGGGGAGAAATACAAGGAGAACTTTTAGTCTATATGTAGGAACCTTTGAAAATGTGCTTTGTTTCCAATGTTTTATGACAATTTATTTATTTTGTTTCTATTTTAAAATTTAATATTACATGCCACATTGTTTGTTTTTGTTCAGTTATGGGTTTATTTTATATCCAGAAAATTAATTTAATAAATGTATTATTGTTGGCCCATGACTGTTGACCAAAAAGGTTAAAGGTTAAGAGAGAGACACAACGCGGGGGAGAGAGGAGCAAGGCACATGGTGTGAAGAGACTGCGTGCAGGCTGTGTGTGTGCTACAGGAGACAGAGGGTAACATCTTTTGGAGACCGAGTATATTCTTTGAAATATCACGGCCCAAAGTGTAACGGAACTTTTATCTTAACGGTTTATATCGTTTGATTTTCTTTTTGAAGTTCAAGTTTATTTAATGTCACTGCCTGTTTATAAACCACCATCTCCGCCATCACGTGTAATCAAGGCCTAGCGGCTATCGCATTAGCAACGTGTGTGAACAGTGATTGCAGACGGGATCCAGTTGGACCTGGGACTTTGCGACTGGACTTGTTGCATTGTTGCTGCTGTAAAGATCGCCGGGTTACACGGTGCTGGAATCGGCCTGACTCTCCACGCTGAGGGAATGATTCACTACGCTAACAGTGAGTTGATGCTGTTCGCGGTTCATCTTGGTTTCCTTGGATGGATGTAAGTGATTGTTTTCCAAGTTTGTGCTTAAGAGGATTTCTTTAACCCTTCACACTGTGACTGTGTCCCCTGGGCCCCAACGAAAACATAGTGTATGTGACTGAGTTGTTGGTTCATATATATTGCATACCGAACTGAGGTTTCTGATAGACTGTGTAATATTGTGCACTTGGGTTTTTGTTATATTGTTTTTTTTGTATCTCTTTCTATGTTTTGAGGTCTTTAATTGTACTTTTCATACCATTTTGATACCAGTATTTTATTTTCTATTTTCTAAATATTTCACACTCTACAGTTGTTTACTGGTTTCAAACATTTTTGTTTAAACCACAGCAAAACTAAAATAACAGTAAAACTCCGGAATAAGAAAAATAAATATGGTTTGTTAATTTACTAATTTGAATTTGTACTCTGGTGTTTCATTCATTGGGGTTTCTTTATTGTAATAAGAGACTGGTTTAAGTAGAAGAATACTACCGGCCAATTCACCATTCAACTGCCTGGAATCCAGGTTTTCTGAGTTACGTTAAAAAAATATATATAAAATTGTAACCTTTTGGGTTTAAAAATAGGGTTACATATAGGAAATAGATTATTTCTCTGTGTCAGTCTGTTCCCTCAAAGCTTTACATTTGTGATGAACATCCAGAAATCTTTCAGCACTTGTCATTGTATTTGTGCAAAGATTCTTTGGAAAGATAAGAATCCATCCTATTGTAAGGACACAAAGAAGTGCATGAGGAAATGGAATGACACAAGGAGAGTTGCACTGTTCTAAAGAAGGGACGTTTAACAAAGAATTATGCAGTCTTTCTGGCTCAAAAAGACTGCACTCTACATTAACAAGTCTCCATACTGTACACTTACATGATTTTCAACTCAACTCAAGCTTTATTGACCTTCTTCCACTTGCACAGTGTACATAAGAACGAAATGTCGTTACTAACGGACCAAGGCGCATAGACTGTGAACAGGAGGAGTAAACATTAGACGTAAATAAAGATGAAACATTAAACACTGCAGTTAAGGGGCAATAAAGTTGAGGTAGATGTGTTAAATAATGTAGAACAGAGTAAAATAAAGTGCGAGTGCACAGTCAGAGGTGACCGTGTGCAATGTCCATTTTATAACACCTGAAAATTCCACAAGTATACAATCAGTCAATCATCTGGTTGTAGCACAATATCTAAAGTGCGGAAAGAAGTCAAGAGCTTCAGTTAATGTTCACATCAAACATCAGAATTAGGAGAAAGTGTGATCTCTGTGACTGTTTACCTCCTGGAAACTGGCAGGAAGTCGATTGTTCAAGTTTTAAAGTTGGAAAATCTTCTTCTTCTTTCGGCTGCTCCCATTAGGGGTCGCCACAGCGGATCATCCGTCTCCATACCCCCCTGTCCTCTACATCTGCCTCTTTCTCACCAACTACCTGCATGTCTTCCCTCACCACATCCATGAACCTCCTCCTTGGCCTTCCTCTTTTCCTCCTTCCTGGTGTCTCCATCCTCAGCATTCTTCTACCAATATAATTCATGTCCCTCCTCTGCACATGTCCAAACCATCTCAATCTCGCCTCCCTCACCTTGTCACCAAAACATCCTACATGCGCTGTCCCTCTAATAAACTAATTTCTAATCTTGTCCATCGTCGTCACTCCCAACGAAAATCTCAACATCTTCAGCTCTGCTACCTCCAGCTCCACCTCCTGTCTTTTACTCAATGCCAATGTCTCTAATCCATACAACATCTCAGGTCTCACCACCGTCCTATAAACTTTCCCTTTCAAACTTGCAGATACCCTACTATCACAAATCACTCCTGTCACTCTTCTCCACCCACTCCACCCTGCCTGCACTCTTTTCTTTACTTCTCTAATACACTATTCATTACTTTGCACTGTTGACCCCAGGTACCTGAACTCCTCCACCTTCTCCACCTCTTCTGCCTGCAACCGCACCACTCCACTGCCCTCCCTCTCATTCACACACATGTACTCTGTCTTACTCCTACTGACTTTCATTCCCCTTCTCTCCAGCGTGTACCTCCACCTCTCCAGGCTCTTCTCCACCTGCTCACTACTCTCACCACAAATCACAATATCATCGGCAAACATCAAAGTCCACGGAGACTCCTGTCTGACCTCGTCCATCAACCTGCCCATCACCACTGCAAACAGGAAAGGGCTCAGGGCCGATCCTTGATGCAGTCCGACCTTCACCTTGAACCAGTCTGTCGTTCCTACTGCACACTTCACTGCTGTCACACTGTCCTCATACATGTCCTGCACCACCCTCACATACTTCTCTGACACACCTGACTTCTTCATACAATACCACAACTCCTCTCTCTCCACCCTGTCGTATGCTTTCTCTAAATCCACAAATACACAATGCAATTCCTTCTGTCCTTCTCTATACTTCTTCATCAACACTCTCAAAGCAAATAAGGCATCTGTGGTGCTCTTCCTCGGCTTGAAACCATACTGTTGCTCACAGATGGTCACCTCTTCTCTCAGCCTGGCTTCCACTACCCTTTCCCATAACTTCATGGTGTGACTGATCAACTTAATTCCCCTGTAGTTACTGCAGGTCTGCACATCTAACTTATGCTTAAAGATCGGTACCAGCACACTCCTTCTCCATTCCTCAGGCATCCTCTCACCTTCCAGAATCTTGTTAAACAATCTGGTTAAAAACTCCACTGCATCTTTCCTAAACATCTCCATGCTTCTACAGGTATGTCATCTGGTCCAACCGACTTTCCACTCTTCATCCTCTTAATCGCTGCTCTCACTTTCTCCTTACTAATCCTATCCACTTCCTGCTTTACCAACTCCACATCATCCAACCTTCTCTCTCTCTCATTTTCCTCATTCATCAGCTGCTCAAAATACTCCCTCCATCTTCTCAACACACTCCCCTTACTAGTCAACACACTTCCCTCTCCATCCTTTATTGCTCTAACTTGCAACACATCCTTCCCAGCTCGGTCCCTCTGCCTGGCCAATCGGTACAAATCCTTTTCTCCTCCCTTAGTGTCCAACTTCTCCTACAGCTCCTCATATGCCTTTTCCTTGGCTTTCGCCACATCCCTCTTTACCTGCTGCCGCATCTCCTTGTACTCCTGCCTACTTTTCTCATCACCCTGTCGATCCCACTTCTGTTTTGCCAACTTCTTTCTCCTTATGCTCTCCTGCACTTCCTCATTCCACCACCACATCTCTTTGTCTTCCTTTCTATTTCCAGATGTCACACCAAGTACTTTTCTAGCTGCCTCCCTCATCACTCCTGCAGTAGTTTCCCAATCATCCAGCACCTCTTCACCACCACCGAGCCCCTGTCTGACCTCTTCCCTGAACCTCACACTACACTCTTCCTCTTTCAGTCCTCACTCTTCTCTTCTTCTTCACCTCCAAAACCATCCTACAGACCACCATCCGATGCTGTCTAGCTACACTGTCCCCTGCCAACACCTTACAGTCTCCAATCTCCTTCAGGTTGCATCTCCTACATAGAACATAGTCCACCTGTGTGCATCTTCCTCCACTCTTATAGGTCACCCTATGATCCTCCTTCTTCTTAAAATAAGTGTTCACCACTGCCATTTCCATCCTTTTAGCAAAATCCACCACCATCTGCCCTTCCACATTCCTCTCCTTAAGGCCATACCTACCCATCACCTCCTCATCACCTCTGTTCCCTTCACCTACATGCCCATTAAAGTCTGCCCCAATCACCAATCGTTCATTCCTAGGTACACCATCTACCACTTCATCTATCAATGAATCAATGATGAGTATAATTTAGACTTTGGTACAATCTTTCTATCTTTTCCCAACTTATACAATCATTTTAGTTTGTTTGTTAGTTTGATTCTTTTTTTCAGCCCAATTTCTAACTAACAGCTGAGATTCAGGTTTTTCTTGTTCAGAATGTTGGCAGAAATCATATAAACTCATTAAAAGGCACAGGAAATCAAATCATTTGGAAAATAAACTATATGAAATCTCAAATCGTAATAAATCGTATTAATTAATAATACATTGTAAATGTCCTACAGAAAAATACAGTATGCACTGCAGTTCCCCTTACACATGAATGCATCAGACCAAGAACATGTTTTAAAGACAAACACCTCAAGTAGAGATTTTAAGCAAACCATTTTCTAAACAATAAAAAATAACTTTATGTTCAATTATTAAAGAAATAAATACTATTTAAATGTTTAAAATGAATGGTTGTACCCTGAATTTCTACTTATTAGAGCATAAAGAGATCGATGTCTCCAGCACCAGTCACCCAACTGACCACAGAGTGGAGAGTTTCTGCTGCAGGTTTCACCCAAGTCAAATGTAAGACTTTTTAAGACCTTTTATCACTATTAAAAATTACATTTAAGACTTTTATGACAACATAAAAAAAACAAGCACAAATACGTTGTTAGCTACTGGCCTTAACCGAGCACTAAATTAAGTCATTTATCGCGATCACTGCATTTCATTAGCTCTGTACATGTACCTTGAACAATGACAATAAAGTTATATCTAATCTAATCTAATCTAAAATTGCACTTTCCCATAGCTGGAAAATAAAATCTGTTTTACGTCTGAAATTCGCACTAATCTCAGAAAGCTGATTGGCTGTTGCACGTTGGTCTCATTTGTAGTCGTAATACAGCGAATTATATTTGGAAAGAAAGAACTACAACACCACGGAAAGGAACAAACAAAAAACATTCAAAAGTGCTGCGCGAGCATTTCAGTGAGCATCAGAGGCAGCGTAACCTGGACATCGGAAAATAAGACCTGTTTTAAATTATTAATTACGACCAAGAACAGCGACTTTTTAAGGCCTAAAATTTTGATTTTTCAATTTTTGACTTTTAAAGACTCCACAGAAACCCTGATAGGTGTCAGCGGTGTCCAATCTCTTTCACAACAGGCCGTTGTGGAACCAAACCAGTCGAATTACCAATGAATTATTTAATTTTCAATGACTATCAGCTGTGGCCCTGGACTGGTTCGAATGAAAACCTGCACCCACACTGTCTCTTTGTGGAAAAGGTTGGACACCCCTGGCCTGAGGGTTCCTGTTTTGGGTTTATGCGAATTATTTTCCTTCTGTTTTGCAATTTTGCACCACCAGATGTCGCCATTGTATTCTTATGCCACTCATTGGTTTCATTGAATCCACTTGTGCCTAATTAGCCTGGGTGTATTTCAGCCCACGGGCACCATGTAGCCCGCAAGGTCCACATGAGTAGCCTTTTCTAAAAAATAGCTGTTTCCTACCGTTAAATCATTGTTGATAATTATTATGAGAAATCATTAACATGAGCAGTGTCTTCACATAAATGAATATCATTAATTATTAATAATAACATATAATAAAAGGTAAATTGAGCAAATTTGTTATTTCAGATCAAACTGAAAACTGTGTGTATCAAACTGGTAGCCCTTCACATTAATCGGTACCCAAGAAGTAGCTCTCAGTTTCAAAAAGGCTTGTGACCCCTGGTCTACACTAATACGGTTCAATTTAAATACGCATTTTCGCCTAAAAGCGGCATCGTTTTTAAAAGCCTCTGTTTTTACACACTAAAACCGCGTTTTCAAAAAGCTATATTTTCGTTGACTGAAAGCACCGTCTCAGTGTGGACAGAGAAACGGAGAGAAAAATTTCTCCTTTTGTCTGAGTTTCTTGTTTGTTTGTTTGTTTTCCTGACATTTTTTATTCTCCCGCCTGATCCTGAGTTGCCTGGTGTAAGTATTTGTTTGTTGTTTGCCTTTTTTTTTTGAGAATTTTTTTTATTATTATTTGAGTTCCTAAGGAGTTTTATTAGTTTTCCTTTTGAACTCTGCATAGGCTTTTTGGGGAATTATATTTTGCAATCTTAATTTTTGTACTATTTGGACATTTAAATAAAAATGAATTTGCGGAGGTTCACACGCCTCCCTGTGGCAGACTGCTGGAACTCCTGCCTCTAGTGCAGTTGAACCCAGTTAAAACCCTGACCCTGATTGAATGAATTTTGACCAAATATATATTAACACTGTGCAGCATTTTAGTGTAAATATCACTGAGAATGTGGACTTTTTCCTCCTACTGTACATGATATTTGAATGGATGTGTGATAATATACATTTGTGTTACAATTTATTTCTGTTAAGATCCAGAAAAAATGTTTGTTTCTTTACAATGTGGATGGATTTTGTTAAATTCCGCCTCAAAGATTTCTTCGACTTGTTTTTGCAGATCTGTGAGAGATTTCCCCAATCCATCAGAGGAGAGATAATTGGAAGTGAAGCTGGGTGACTTGTCACATCCAGGAGAAACACAAAGAGCTGGGAAACTTTTTATGGAGAAGTGGCGAACAAACAATCCTCTGATTGAATCAGACCAAACATACAGAAATACTCCAAAATGCTTCTATTTTATAGACCTATACAATTAAATAAAAGCATGTCTCAAATAAAATCTATTCAAACCCAGAACAGAGCAGATGTGCCCAACCAATCAGATTTACATCAACATCCTCTGACCAATCAGTGTGACCGATGTGTGTAAAATGCCAGAGGAATGTTGTTGGGTATATGAGAACTTTACTGACAAGTCTGACCTGTTTCACTCTTCTTTATGAACAACCAAAAATGCTTTAAATAAAAGATTAAACATTAAACCAACTGAGTCTGTTTTGGAGGAGTCCCTTCACCTCCTCCTGATCCCAGCAACCATTAATGCACATGGCCACAAAGAAACTACGGCCACAAAGATCCTTCAGGAGATCCAGACACACTGGACAGGTGAAAGGTTTTAGTGAAATATTGGGCATTTTCCTGCACTCAAACACTGAGAGCGAGAGTCGAGAGAGAGAGAGAGAGAGAGAGAGAGAGAGAGAGAGAGAGATTGAGTTAAGTGTGGCTTTAAGTAGAGAAAAAGGTTAAGTTATTAAGGATAATGTTTAGTTACACAACACCAGCGTTTTTAATGGTGTCAGGTTCTTGGGTACACACATTGCTGATGATCTCACCTGGACTACATACACTACAGCATTGGTGAAGGTCTTTCTATCGCTGCTCTACTGAGAGCGTTCTGACATACTGTATCACTGTATTATACACCACTTATAGTGAAAGTTAAAACACATCTTGCACTATAAGAGGTAGTGGAATCTCACTGGTTAAGGTTCTAGGTTACTGATCAGTAGGTCAAGTCCCAGCATTGCCAGGCTGCCACTCATGGGCCCCTGACCAAGGCCCTTATCCCTCTGTGCTCCAGGGGTGCTGTATCATGGCTGACCCTGTGCTCTGACCCCTGCTTCCTAACATTGCAGAAGACAGAATTTCACGGTGCTGTAATGTACATGTGACAAGTAAACCCTTTTTATTTTACATTACTGGCAGGTAAACTGGTTTAAAAAACAGAAGTATAAAATGTTTGAGCTGATGTTGTTCAAGGTGCACTTTGATGAACCCGGGGTGCTTTGCATACTTTATCACATTAAACATTTATTCTTCATTGAGATCTTTATCATCCTTGGATTTTTTTCTTACACAAATATTCATAGATTCAATTAGATTTTATTTTTTTTGTTTTGCACTTTTAACAATGAAAACTCACAAAGCATGTTTTCAGAAATACATAGATTCAGGATATACATTTTTACTGATCAGGTGTAACATTATGACATTATAACATTCTGAGCAGTCAAGTGAATAACAATGATTATCTCTTCATCATGGAACCTGTTAGTGGGTGGATTTATTTATTAGGCAGCAAGTAAACTCAGGACTACTTTTCTCTTCTGATCGTCATCACTGCACCCCGCAACATCGTATATCTGCTATAAATGGACATTCGGTGCAACCCAGATGAGGATGGGTTCCCTCTTGAGTCTGGTTCCTCTCAAGGTTTCTTCCTTATGCCATCTCGGGGAGTTTTTCCTTGCCACAGTCACACCGGCTTGCTCATCAGGGACAAACTTACTCATAAAGAACATCTTCATTTTTAATCACCACATTATCTGTGTAAAGCTGCTTTGAGACAATGTTCATTCTTAAAAGCGCTATACAAATAAAAATGAATTGAATTGAATTAAACAATTTGTCCTAAAAGTTGATGTTAGAAGCAGGAAAAATAGGCATAAGGATTTGAGCAAGTTTGACAAATTGTTACGTCTAGACGTCTGGGTCAGAGCATCTCCAAAACTGCAGCTCTTGTGGTGTTCCTGGTCTGCAGTGGTCAGTATCTATCAAAAGTGCTCCAAGGAAGGAACAGTGGTGAACCGGTGACAGGGTCGTGGACGGCCGAGGCTCATTGATGCACGTGAGGAGCGAAGACTGGAACGTGTGAGGACGGAACCAGACTCAAAAAGGAACCCATGCTCATTTAGGTGACACACTCACATACAGTAACTGGAATCTTCTGGTCTACAAGTTAAACATTTTGTTTTCCAATCAACTCATTCTTAGTAACCAAAATAACTGCAGTACCTTGCAGAGGGAGACTCCTGGGGGTCCATCATGCCATAAAATACACTGTGCCATTTCCATCTGGTCAGCCGATTATCAGACACTTCATATAAGCACAGAGGTATAAAAGCATATATGTACAATACAAGAAGCTCTTAATCATTAGAATGATACTGTTTGAATATCTTGCATCTTATATCCTTAGCACTGTCAACTGATTGTATATTGGGCATTTGTATTTAGAAAGTAAGACAATTTATTAGTTATTATACATGTGTGAATGAGTCCTTTGACAAGCTAAAATAAAAGGCTAATACACGCATGTTTCAATAAAAACAAAATCAAATAATAAATGGTAAGTAAATAAGAAAGGTCTCCTCTGGCACATTGATAAAAATCTCTGAGATAAAAGAATAATTGTTCAATCAAAAGTCTGTATAAAGTCTATGAAGTCCAGTGTTGGGCAACGTTACTTTTAAAAGTAATGCATTACAATATTGAGTTACTCCCCAAAAAAGTAACTAATTACGTTACTCAGTTACTTTTTATGGAAAGTAACGCGTTATATTACTTTTGCGTTACTTGTATCTCTTTCACGCCTTACAGGTGTAACAGGTGTAATATAGATAATTGCCATTAAGAAATAAGTTATATTAGAGCAAAAGACATGTCTTAAACATTTAAAATGCTTAATAACTTCTTAGAGAACAATAAAATGATTGACTAACTTTTGACCACAAGGCTGAACACTTTCCATTCTCACTTCTGTACACTGCTTTTCAATCTGCCTTCGCCGTCAGGAATGTAACTATCGTTCGTGTATATAAGGTTAAGGGTGTGGGCTGCACACCGGTGATGTGGAGGGAGAACATACCTTTCGCTGTCATCACGTAAAACTTCGTGCAATTCCGTAAATATGACCTCGTCCTCATCTACATCATTCTCTGCTTCATCATCAGCTTGAAACATTCTGAACGCTTTTACAAAGTTCGCGCTATTATCAGTGACCGTGGCAGTTTATCTTCCCACAAAGAGCAAACGAGCTGTGAATTTGCTCTCTCTCTCTCTCTCTCTCTCTCTCTCTATCTCCGCTGCGATGGCATCGTACATGTGTCTCCCACGGAAAACTTTTATTCTGAGCAGTCCATAGATCTGCAGTGGTGGAAACATATTCCAAGTCGGCAAAAGTTTTCTTTAGTTCTGTCTCCATTTCCATATATGCCTTATATGCGAGAGACATTTGCATGTTCCTTTTGTTTCTATGCAACAAACTCGTTAATGTAACTGTATGAAGATTTCCTTTGACCAAACAAATCTATAAATGTCCAGATGTTCCACTTTATTTTCATTGAAAAATCCTCCCTTAGCATGAAGAACAGCTTTACACACTCTCAGCATCCAGACACTTTCACTTTTTCTGGAACCTTCACTGCTCTAAAACAACCCCAAACCATTAAACTTCCAACTCCATGTATGAGTGAGGGAGTCTGATCACATCTTCTCTCCTTTTCTGTCAGGCATCCACCAGCCACGCCTCCCTCCAAGGCTCTAACTCTTACTCAGCCTCTCCCTGCTCTAATCACCTACACCTGTTCAACATTTCCTTTACCCTTTATAAGGTCCCGATTCCACCTCACTCACTGTCGGATCTACTCGTTGCCATGATAGATCTACCAGACTTCCTACCACTCGTGTTCCCCGTACTTCCATGCTCCTGGCTCCGCTTCGGATGAAGCACTCACGATAAGTTTGCTTTTGTAGGTTTAGCCTTAATAAAGACATTGTGGTTTACTCCTGGTTTCTGAAGCCTGGTCTATATCCATTACAGAAGATCCGACCCAAAACATAACCTACCTTGATAGATTACCAACCCGCGGCAATCACGGATCCTTTCGAGGTACTCGTTGCTGCACTCAGGGAGGCATTTGCACCAGCTCCAGCTCATGCTAGTGCACTCCTATAACCCAATGGCATTTCCGGCTTCCTACTCCGGCGAAGCGCCGAGTACAGAGGCTTCCTGCAAAGTGTCAGCCTCTACATCAAGGGCGTCGCACCGCTGGCGGGCATCGACGAGGCCGTCGCACTGCCACCTGGCCACAACGAGGGCGCCATCAAACCCTAGAGTCCCTCCGAAGGCGCCGTCGCCTTGTTCTCGTGCCGAGGGCGTAATCGCGCTCCAGAGTCCCGCCAAAAGCGTTTACTCCTGGTTTCTGACGCCTGCTCTTTTTACTGAGTTTGTTGCATAGAATATAAAGGAGCATGCATGTGCCTCAAAACCCAAAAAAGACTCAGTGTTTCCACACTTTTTACAGGCCCTGTAGATTTCTAGCTATTTTTCTGAATCAGATAATCACTTAAATATATTGTTGTTGGATATTAAAGTATTTGTTCTTGCTCATAGAAGAGCAGCAGACTAAGAGAACAGCACAGTTCTGCACTGCTATTTAAAATAAATTCACAGTTGAGTTATAAGAACCAATACAGAATCCAGCGTATAGAGGCTGAGTGAATGTGGTGTGGACTCTGTGGAGGAGCCTCATCATATCAGAGACGCTGTAGAAGGACAGAGTTCCTGCACTGTGATCCACATACACTCCTATTCTGGTGAATGCTGGACCTTGGAGCTCAGTGTTAATGCTGTTGTGACAAAAAAAAACAGAAGAGAAAAAACACACCAGACTCCAGGACTGAGTGTTGTATCCAAGCAAACTCTCATCACTGTCTCCTTTCCTGCTGATATCTTTATATGAGACTGATATGGCCACATCACCGCTCCACTCAACCTCCCAGTAACAGCGTCCACACACACTCTCCTTACACAACACCTGAGACCAGGAGTCAAACCTCTCTGGATGATCAGAGTATTCTTCATCTGTGATGATGCGCTTCACCACTGTGTTGTTCTCAGACAGAATGAGTTGATGATGTGCCGTGTTGGGATCCAGAGTCAGATTACAGAAATCTATAACAATAAAATGTCCACAGGTTAGATACTAATCACTGTGTGTGTGTGTGTGTGTGTGTGTGTGTGTGTGTGTGTGTGTGTGTTTTACACCTACATTGCAGAAATTCAACTCTCTTCTTTGGTTGTGAGGGTAAACTCTTCTGAACTGCGGCAGCTGTGGAGACACAAAGACAAAATGCACATGACAATTGAAGAACTCACAGCGCTCATGGCAGTTGCTTTAAGACAGTGTGTTCATCAAACGTAGGATTATGTCTAATTAAAATATATCTATCAACAACCCCGAATTCTAAAAAAGAGAATGCACTGATTTGCATATCTCATAAAGCCATATTTTATTCACAGAAGAGCATAGAAAACATATCAGATGTTGAAATTTTAAGGAAAATATCGTCTTTTTTTTTTTTTTTTATAAAAAATCTTAAATTTAAATTTAATTAAAAAAAGATTTATTATTATTATTATTATTATTATTATTATTATTATTAGAGGGACAGTGCATATAGGACGTTTTGGAGACAAGGTGAGGGAGGCGAGATTGAGATGGTTTGGGCATATGCAGAGGAGGGACATGGGGTATATCAGTAGGAGAAAAAATAGGCAGTAAGATGGGCAGAGCTTCACACTGAACACATGTGAAACAATTTGAGAATAAATCAAATTGTGAAGACTCATCATCTATAGTACATAATATCATCAAAAGGTTCTGGAGAAATCTCTGTGTGCAAGTGACAAGGCTGATAATCAATATTGAATGCCTGTGATCTTCGGGCCCACAAATCGAGTCCGGTGCCCTGTGTTCAGCCCCTTGTACAGCAAGTCACTACAGTGGTGGAGAATACGGGCTTGAAACACACACCAGAAAAAAAATCACTCCACCCAAAACATTTATCCATTTTTTAAACACCTCCTGGAGAATAACCTACACCAACAGAGAGTTGAAGCTGGCCAGAAGACTCTATCCGTCCACGCAAGAGCTACTGGAGCTGCAAAAGTGGTGGCCCAATCCCACCCAGGAAGCACAGCACTTCCTCACGAAAATAACAGTAAGCGATGATACAGAGGAATTTATACACTCACCAGGCATAACATTATGACCAGTGCCTGGTGAACATTATGACACTGATTATCTCTTCTTCACGGGATCTGTTAGTGTGTAGGATATATTAAAAAGGAAGGGAAGTGAACATTTTGTCTTCAAAATTGACGTGTTAGAAGCAGGAAAAATGGGCAAGCATAAGGATTTGAACGAGTTTGACAAATTGTGATTTCTAGACGACTGGGTCAGAGCATCTGCAAAACTGCAGCTCTTGTGGACGGTTTCCGGTCAGCAGTGGTCAGTATCTACAAAAAATGGTCCAAGAAAGGAACAGTGAACCTGGCTACAGGGTCGTGGGCGGCCAAGTCTCATTGATGTACGTGGGGAACGAAAGCTGGTCCGTGTGGTATGATTCAACAGTCAAATAAA
This sequence comes from Silurus glanis, assembly GCA_014706435.1. NCBI lineage: Eukaryota > Metazoa > Chordata > Actinopteri > Siluriformes > Siluridae > Silurus > Silurus glanis. The sequence continues at coordinate 16,754 of JAAIIK010000450.1, forward strand.
GTCGAGTTACATTTATTTCTATAGCGCTTTTTACAATAGACATTGGCTCAAAGCAGCTTTACGGAATTTAAGAATTAAAGTGAATGATGTGTGTTTATCCCTGATGCACAGCCTCGACTGTGGCAAGAAAAAACTCTCTTAGATGTAATGAGTAAAAAACCTTGAGAGGAACCAGAGTCAAAAGGGGAACCCATCCTCATTTAGGTGATATTAAGAGTGTGATTATATTCTTTAAACAATACAAAACACTGTAGAGTGAGAACTAACATGAGCACTGGAATGTGTGATTAAGAGTAATGTCCTTTCTAGTCTTATACAGTCATTTGAGATTATGGAACCAGGAGCTACTGAGCAACTCATAAAATAGCTCAACATTTGAGATCATCATAGATCCAACCCCAGCTTCTCCATGCCAAAGCCTTTAAACACTCAAAGAGGTCCAATGTCACACTATACTAACACTACAGGAAGTGGAATCCAAATGGCGCTGGTACATCTCCAGATGGTTTCCAGGGCATCTACTTCTTTAAAGGTCCACAATCTTCATGATGTGGGACAAAACTGGAGCTGGATCAAGCTCAGGATGCCTTGAGATGGGTAGTGAAAGACAAGCATTAATCATGTGGGTTATCAGTCCAATGGAAAGCGCGGCATTCCTGGCGGGGTGACATCAAGACCAGGCAGATATAAAAAGCACATGGAGTGAAACCAGCGCTAGCTTCTGAAAAGGGAAGAAAGCAATGCAAGGAGGCAGTGTGGCATGGAGACACAGCGTCTAGTACCCTTGGGGAACCATGGTTTCATACGTAACCTAGAGACATTCCCCATCTGGAACATGGAGCTGCATCAACAATCCTTTGGGAACGAGAGTCCAATAATGCCAGACTGACCCACCCCTGCCTACTGTGGATGGGCACAGCTAGGTCGAAGGACTGAGGAGCCAGAAGTGGCACTAAGGTCAAGGCTATAAAACCTGACAAAGGTCAGCGGGGTGGACCAGCCCAAAGCGTTGCAGATGTCTTGGAGAAAAACTCCAGAGAACAAAGCCTTAAAGGCTGCCACACTCAGATTAGAGTGAGCTCTGACCCCGAAAAGAAGCGGGGAGACTAGCGGACTCATAGGAGGATGAAATAGCATCCACGATCCTCCTGCTTAGCGTCTGCTTGTTCGCAGGTAGTCCTTTACTCGAAAGATGAACAGCTGCTCCAACTTCCTCCACAGTTCCGTTCTGTGGACGTATGTGTCCAGGTACACAAACCATGGCCTGCCTGGCCACGGTGGGGCCTCCAGAAGGAAACAGACTTCGTCCCGGTGAACTCTTTCTAGAACTCTAGATAGTCTCTTACGGGAATCAGTCTCTCGAGACTGACCTCTGGTATGCCTAGAGCTGGAGCTACGCCCTGGTGCAGCTCAATGGGGCCTCCAAGTCTGCAAATCCCCCAAGTCCGCTACCGTCCTGGAGAAAATCGAGGAGGGCAGTTGCCGGAGTTGCCGGGGTGGGGCGGACACCATATAATGAAGTGCACAACCCTCCTTTCCAGTGGGATCCCCAGAAAGTCCTGTGTCAGGATTTTTTCTCTAAACCTCTCGGTGCCCAGAGGTGCTAGGTTAAATATGGGGCTGCGTCCACTGAGCGACGTGGGAGGAAGCGTTGGAATGCCACTAACCGCTTTTTTGTCCTCCTGAAATCTGTCAGCAACTGTATTTACGGCGTCGCCAAACAGGCCAGTCGGCACCTGAGGGGTGCCCAGCAAGACAGCCCTATCCCTGTCAGGGTGAGCCGTAGGTGCCTTACTGTAGACACCAGGGTGGCCATAGACTCTTTTGTAGACCTGAGAGCTAAATCCATTGCACGACGGAGCTTCCGGACTTCTTGGCCGCCCGAGATATCCCCCACGTCTATCTCTCGCAGCAGGTCAGCTTGACAGGCCTCCAACACCACCATGGTGTGCAGACAGACCTGCTGAGGCATAAGCCTTCCCCACCAGTGCCGAGGTAGTTTGAAGGGGCTTGGTGAGAAAAGCCGGGTTTTAAAGGGATGATGCAACACCCAGGGGGAGATAGCTATCCAGCGTCTATTCAACCTGGGGCATCGTCCCATACCCACACTCTTTCAGTCCAAATATATTGGAATATAT
>JAAIIK010000450.1:18991-45054 GCA_014706435.1 Silurus glanis
ATATATATATATATATATATATATATATATATATATATATATGCCTAATCGAAAGCAGGGCCAGAACCATGAGGAGCAGGAGCACCCTCCTCAAAGAGTGATCTCCGGGAGCGGAGCATTCGCAAAGACATGCGAGCGCAATCTACGCAGTCAGCTCCCTCGAGAACTGACCTTGCATGCTTCGATCCCAAGTAATCAACAACCAGCCAGAAAGAGTGCTTACTCTTGGTGTTTGCTTTCATTTTCTTTCTTATATTTTTTTCTGACATTTACTACTTACCAGAAAGAAACACACAAAGCGCTTCTTGAACAAACAGAAGCTAGTGCTGGTTTCACTCCATGTGCTTTTTATATCTTCCTGGTCGTGACATCACCCTGCCGGTGACACTGCGCTTTCCATTTGAATGATTACACACGTGATTCAGAGCGTGGACAACATGGAAGCGTTCCAAAAGCGTTGTTGACCCAGCTCGATTTCCTTAATTGGAACAACAAAATATTAGGCAGGTGGACATAATGTTATGCCTGATCGGCGGCCATAAATTTATGCCTGATCAGTGTATTTGCATTTAAACGCATCGCCACACAGAAAGGCTGGCCGAAATGTCATTAGGCCCATCTCATCTACATCTTTCTTGCAGAGGAAACCCGAAGAGCCTACTGCAGCATCCCTGTGGAATATGCCGCAAATTATTATGTGTTACAAGAGAAAATCTTGGCATGATGTGACCTGTCTCCCACTAAAATCCTGACAAAATTTCCTCAGAGAACAAAAGGAGAACCACAAAAAGGTGGCTGCAGCCGGAGACACATTCCACCACAGAGTGAAAAGCCACGGGTATGTGGGACCCAAAGAACCCCAGGATTTTTACGTTACTCTACTCTTTTTATTTATTTACTCTTTTAACTTATATTGTATTTCTTCCATGTTTACAAGTTGGACAGTCAAATTCATACTCTGTATGAATGTGTATGTGACAAATAAATTTTTTATTTGATAGATTGACTAGATTTAACATTTTGACTTTTTTTTTGTGTGTGTGTGTGTGTGTGTGTGTGTGTGTGTGTGTGTGTGTTTTACATCTTAGAGAATGTTTGTTTTTTTCAGTTGCCGTTTTTCCCGTGCCACCCTGTATTTAAGGACAACTGAGACATTTACTCCTGGCCAGGTTATCTCATCGGCTTACTAAGTCCTTGAGAGTACTCTTGCCATTCTGCCTGTTCCTGTTCCTGATCCTGTTCCTTATTTGCTCTGCCTCCCAGTTTAAACAGTTTGGACTTTGGTTGGATTCTGGATTTAGTTTTTACTCTGCCCTCAGCGTTGGGGTTGCCCCGCCCTAAACAGGCAAGCAAAGGACACACCCAAGACGAGCAATATTTTGAAGTTCACCCCTCAGCAGACAACAGAGCATCATAGGGCAATTCATGCCCAATCATTGGCAGGTCAACCAGTCATTGATGACATTTTGCTTTCCCTCTGGCCCTTGTGCCTTGCAGGGGTGGCTGCTCAACCTCAGCCTTGCTGCCTGGCTGGGGGTATCACCCTGCTCTCCTGACCTGCTGAGATCACCGCTCTGCCTTTCTGCCCTGCCAAGCACACCCCATGCCTGTCTGCTTGACCAAGCTCGTTCCCCAGCCTGTCAGCCCCGCCGAGGGCAGCACTCCGCCTCGCCTTCTGCTAGGGTCCGAGGTGGAGCGGCACCCTCTGCGGAGGTCCGAGCCAAAGAGGCGTCCTCGCCTATTCTCTCTGCCACCTCTTACTCCCCAGAGACATGGGCAAATCAGGGCCGTCTGGAGAGGGCCGTGGAGGGCGGTGGGTACTGTCAGGATCTTCCGGTTTCACAGCGCGCACTTCCGGGGGTCGCGGCGTGCCCTTTAGGGTTGGCGGCCATCTTCCCGTTATTCCCGTGCCACCCTCTATTTAAGGATACCTGAGACATTTTCTCCTGGCCAGATTGTCTTACTGTTTTCCTGGACTGTTTTTGGATTTGGTTTATTCTCTGCCTGCATTGCCCTGTTTGTTTGTGTTAAGACCCTGGATTGTTTTCTTGGACTTTGTTTTTGCTTTTGCCCCATTGCTACTTTTTATTTAAGCCTGCTTTCTATTACCCTCGTGGCATCCTGCATTTGGGTCTTTTTCTCCCAGTCACTGACAGGTCAAGCCAGAGCCTTGACTTGAACCCTAAACTGAACATCTCTGGAGAGACCTGAAAGTGGTTGTTCACCGACGTTCCCTATCGAACCTGCCCCAGCTTGAGAGGAATTGCCTTGAAGAATTGCCAAAAACCTCCAATCCAATTGAATACTTTCCAAATCAACTTTATATATAAAGTATAACAGATACCTTTTTGTTACCTATTGTAAAGTTTTTTCCTGTGGTTACTGCACTGAACAGCTGATTCACTATTTATCACACTGCTATTTATTGTAAATAGGACACTTATGCACTTTTGGTTATGTAGCGTCTGGCACAGGTCATTTAGACTTCATGTCCCAGGCATTCCTTTTAACCTATGACACCTACATCTCAATCAAAAGGTGAAACCTTCATTGGGGGTGGTGTATCCGTAAAGTGTCACACTCCCCCTCCGAAGACACTAAACAGGACCAAACCCTGAACTCTTGTTTAGTTTGCCTGGACCCATAAAACTCATGAAACAATCCAAACTCGAAACTTGATCCAGCATGGCTGCTTGTGACAAACACACACAACCGGCTCCAGAACGTTTGGATGTTACCACAAGACAGATAACCCCCTTTGCAGATTCTCTGTTTGACCCTCACCCACATACACACACACACACACACACCACCCCCGGAAGACTGATAACACAAGCCAGTCTCTATACCACACACACACACACACACACACACACACACACACTCCACACACACACACACACACACACACCACCCCGAAAGCCAGATAACCCCCCTGGTCTCTCTGTTTGAATTCACAGCGACCCTCAGACCATAAAACAATTCACTCTCGGAACTCGGCCCCAGTACGTCTGTTTGTGACACACACACATATGCAGACACACACACACCAAAAGGGGGGCATTCTTTTATTAATTAAATAATAAATAGAATGTCCCACTTCACATGATACAAACATACATCTTGTTTGTATCTTCTACTATAAATAAAGCAAGTGTTTAACTCTACATCAATAATATTTAAACCTTAAAATGTTTAGCAATATAACTCTGTGTTAAATGTTGTCTCTTCTCTTCTTAAGGCTTGATTGACTTAGAAGTATCTGTTCTTTACTTTCCTGACAAGGGTGCATTTTATTTATCAGAATACAACATTGTATTAACATCAGTTAATTACTGATCTCTGTAAGTTAATGTACCTCTGCCTTATACTGTCATTCCTTTTCATGTTTAGTATCCAAATGACCGCAAAATTATCTGTTTCTTTATTTTTCAAACAATGGTGCATTTTATTTGATCATGAAATGTACCATACCGTCTTAATTCACTTTGAATAAAACTTTAAAGTCCTCCAAAAGCAAGTATAGCCCGGAAACCATGCCCACAGATGCATGAACAAAGGAAGTTTTTCCCTCCAAAATTTCAGGCCATAGCATTGGCCATTCCCCCAAGGATGGGTGGGGTTCAGGACCTTTAAAACATCTTGAACCCAACTAATCATTGTCCAGTCAGAGTGCAGTCGGGTCCAGGCAGAGTTCAGTCAAGAAAGCGACTCGCTCACTCGGCTCGACCGGAAAGGCTCGGAGAGTCGGACGCTTCGAACAGCTCAGCAGCGACTCTTCGGGACGAGATCTCAAATCTCTTTTGAGATCTTCCAGCAAGTTTTATCTTCAAAACACCAACTGCTCTGATCTTCAGGAGAAGCTGGGAGAACATCTGACTCCATCCTAACCAACTCGTCCAAGATTCTTTTGTCTACCGCATCCGGACTCTTGTGCAACAAGTCAATGCAAGTAACCGGTTTACCAACTAATTTAGATGCGTGTTAAGTTTGAACCCCTTAATATTAAGGCGAATTTAAATTTCCGTGACGATTTCTCAGTTAGGATGTGATTAATTTGAAGTAAGCTGCCTTTCCTTTCTTTATCTCCTACTTCCTTTCCTTTCTCTTCCTCCTTTCCTTATTTCAACTTTCTTTTATTTTATTTTAATTTTAATTTTCTTTATTTCTTTTTGTTTGTTTGTTTGTGTAGTTAGTTTTATGTTGTGTTTGTCTCATTCATTAAACGCCATATTTTTCATAAGTGATTGTCTCTGAGTACGTTCCATAAATGCGAAGTTCCTGCAACATCAGGTCTGAACTACATGCTCTAGTTAATTTAATTTAATTTACAATATAAAGTAAAAGGGGGTTACGTCTTTCTTGGCCAGGGAGATACCTCTCTTATAGAATTAATATAAAATTATACTGTCTGTTTGCCGGACGAACAGACAAATAAGTGTAATGTTAATTCCATTACCGTCAATTCAACTTCATTTAAATATTTAGGAGTAACTATAACCCGTTATGATTACTTATAAATATTCCCTTTTCTTTGCGAGCTAAATTCGCTACAGATAGATGCGAACTGCATTTAATTGGCATTGTACCTTGCACAATGACAATAAAGTTGAATAGAATCTAATCTATTCTAATCTAAAAAAAAAAGATATTACCTAGCCAAAGAGACACTATGGTTGTAATATGTAACACTATGTAATATTCTTTTGACTTTTGTAGTGTGTGTGTGTGTGTGTGTGTGTGTGTGTGTGTGTGTGTGTGTGTGAGTGTGTGTGAGTGTGTGTGTGTGTTTTACACCTACATTGCAGAAAATCATCTCTCTTCTTTGGTTGTGAGGGTAAACTCTTCTGAACTGCTGCAGCTGTAGAGACAAAGAGACAAAATGCACATGACAATGGAAGAACTCACAGCGCTCATGGCAGTTGCTTTAAGACACTGTGTTAAAACACGTAGGATTATGTATAATTAAAATATATCTATCTACAACCCCAAATTCCAGAAAAGAGAATGCACTGATTTGCATATCTCATAAAGCCATATTTTATTCACAGAAGAACATAGAAAACATATCAAATGTTGAAAATGTATCATTTTAAGGAAAATATAAAGAAATTTTTAATATAATGGCTGCAACATGTCTCAAAAAAGTTGGGACGTGACAACAAAATGTCTGGAAAAGTAAGTGTTAGTAAAACAAGGCAGATGGAGGAACAATTTTGCAACTCAATCGCTTCATTGGTAACATGTCACTAAGATGATTTCATATAAATAGTGTATCTTAGAGGCGCAAAGTCTCTCAGAAGTAAAGAAGCGAACATTTTGTACTTAATATTGGCGTGTTAAAAGCAGGGCAAGTATAAAGATTTCAGCGAGTTTGACAAATTGTGATTTCTAGATGACTGGGTCAGAGCATCGCCGAAACTGCAACTCTTGTGGGCTGTACAGTGGTCAGTGTCTATCAATAGTGGTGACCAAGGCACATTGATGCACATTGGGAGCGAAGGCTGGTCCATGTGGTCCGATCCAGCAGACAAGCTTCTATAGTTCAAATCGCTGAAGAAGTCAGGACAGATCAGGACTGTTTTGGCAGCAAAAAGGGGACCAACACAATATTAGGCAGGTAGTAATAAAGTTATGTCTGATCAGTGTATTTGCATTCTAACGCATCGCCACCCAGAAAGGCTGGCCGAAATGTCATTAGGTCCATTTCATCTACATCTTTCAGATGCAGAGGAAACCCGAAGAGCCTACTACAGCATCCCTGTGGAAAATGCCACAAATTATTACTTGTTACAGGAGAAAATCATGGCTAATCTTCCAACATCTATGCACAGTATATTGTATATTACTATATGTACATATATTACTACCTACTGCACTTTCTGTATATTATTCATCTTCACCTCTGTATACATGGACCTCATACCCTTCTTAATCACACTGCTATTTATTGTAAATAGGCCACTTATGCACTTTTGGTTGGTTTTGTACATGTAACCGATGTACCTTGCATGGGAATAAAGTTGAATCCAACCTAATCTAATCTAAAAAAAAAAATGAATAAATAACCTTGCCACTAGAGACACAATGGTCTGCTAGTTTTTAGTTCTATTGACTTTTTGTAGTTTTTCATATATCTATATCTAATTTCTAAACCTATTGCTAATTTTGTTTTGTTCCTGTAACATATCACTTTGTTTCTATGACAAAAAAAATGAATGTTTGCTTCTTTACCTTGTGGAAGAATTTTGCTGAATTCCTTCTGACAGAGTTTCTCAACTTCTTGTTTCAGATCTGAGAGAGATTTCTGCAATCCATCAAATGAGAGATTGGCAGTGAAGCTGGGTAACTTGTAAAGTCCAGGAGAAACACAGAGAGACGGGAAACTCTACAGAGAGGAAACACATCATAGAGAAGGAGAAAAGTGTAGGAGAGAAACAAATGAATCTCTGAAATCAGAACTCTTATCAGAACTGAATCAGACCAAAGACACACTTGTGATCAGGAACATTTATTGTAGGAAACTTTGTGAGGAACAGTGCCCTCTGTAGATCAGACTGTGAGTGTTACCTGGAGGAAGTGGATGTGATCGTGTGTGTGTGAAAGCTGCTCCAGATCACTGACGCTCCTCTGAAGATCAGCGATGTCCTGCTCCAGTTGCTTCAGGGGTTGTTCAACTCGACTCAGTTCAGCTTTTTCCTGAACTCTGATCAGCTTCGTCACCACCGAGCGCCTTTTCACCAGGGAGCTGATCATCTCATTAAAGATCTTTTCACTGTCATCTACTGCTGCTTGTGAACACTTCTGTTGGGAGAAACACACGATTTTGATTCATTTAAAGATCATTTTAAAGCTGAAGCTTTAAACATTTTTGTGTTCCCCTGGAAGTTAAACTCTACTGACTTAACCACTTATGTGGTATAAAAAGTGTGAACAGCTCTGGGAAAGCACCCATTCATGATCAGAAACAGCCACACAAACATTCAAGCTGACTGAAAAAGTGAACATCTCAGTGATCTTGCCAGCTTTAAAAATGACTTTCATTCATCACATACAAATATTAGCAATGTTGTTTTCTTTTAGACTACGCCTACATACTGACTGAACATTCATTATATGCTGCTCCTCACCTTAATCATGTCCACAGTCTGTTTCATCTCCTGCACCTTCTCTTGCTTCTCCTGGATCATCTGCTGGGATTTAATCTGCTCCTCCTTTAGCTCATTCTAAGAGCAAATTAAATATATTTCAATGTCTCTGCATTATAACTGTAGAGAAAGCTGAAATGAAATAAATTACTAACATGAATTCTTGAAATTCCTAACATGAACATCTTTTTTTTATATATATATTTTGTCATCGATTATATGTGTTGTGTAAAAATTGTGGCAGAAACAACATTGTCGCAAAGTAAAAACATTGCTGCCCAATACTTTCCTAATATCAAAATACACTACTGCATTGTCACTTTCTGTGGGGTTTTTTTTTTGCACTGCTTATCCACTATGCATTTTTGCACAATCCATAACTTGTTTATCACCACATTACTGTATATTCCACCCATATTTATTCTGTCTATACTGTATCATACAACATTGATACTTACATAATTACATCATGTCATTTGAGCATGTTATCAATTCAATTCAATTCAATTTCAATTCATTTTTATTTGTATAGCGCTTTTAACAATGAACATTGTCTCAAAGCAGCTTTACACAGAAAATGTGGTGATTAAAAGTGAATATGTTCTTTATAAGTAAGTTTGTCCCTGATGAGCAAGCCGGTGGCGACTGTGGCAAGGAAAAACTCTGTACTTCTACCTTGCACAATGACAATAAAGTTGAATATAATCTAATCTAATTTGATTTTCTGTTCAACTTGGTCTCAATATCAATCTCTCTCCCCACAAGTGAAGTTTCCGCATAACAAGGCTGTGAATCAACCAACGCAAATGCAAGCAATGCAATCCAAAAAAACAAAAAACAAAACAGATTATCTTTCACAGACATTCTCTCTCAGTTACTTTCCCTCTCACAAGGATCACAGCTACTTCCTCACATCTTTCTTTACTACAAAAGTCACTTGCAATAAACTAAATAATAAAATCCCTTAGAAGCTGCCATGATCTATTTCCAGTTGCACACTGTAGCTGCTCACAGTCCTGTTGAAGTCCTGCAAACGGCACACGCAAACACAGCACCAATGGGTTTTAGCTTTATTAATGCCGCATCATGGATACATAAAGCTGCAAAAGGATCAAGACCTGCGAGAATCCACTGTTGATTTTTGGGTCTGGAGGAATTCAGATCTGTTTCAGTTCAGACCACTCCCAAATAGAATCGTAGGCATATTATGTATGTTCCAGATGTTATAAATTATACAGTGTACTCATAAATAATTACAAAATACATGAAATGAATCACCTAAATGGAAAATATACCTATATATAAATTGAAAAGATTTTTTATATAGCTTTTACCTGTTTTTCAGTCCTTTCTGCTTTGGCTGCAACAGTATCATGGCCTTTGTGTTTATCCATCGTACACAAGTAACAGATGAAGCTTTGGTCAGTACGACAGTAGATCTCGATCAGTTTGTTGTGTTGAAAACAGAACCTTTCTTGGAGATCTGCACAGGCTTCAACTAACTGGTGCTGCTTAAAAGCCTGAGACTGAAAATGAGGTTTAAGATGTGCTTCACAAAAGGAGGCTTGACACATTAGACAGGACTTGATGGCTTTGCGTTTTTTCCCAGTGCAGGAATCACAGTCCACATCTTCAGTTCCAACATCAGACTGGGCAGGAGAACCAGCTTGGAGTACATTCTTCATCAGTTTCCCTACCATTTTTTGTAGATTTTTGTTCTTGCGTGGAACAGGCCTTGGGGTGGAAGAATCTCTACACCGAGGGCACCTGTAGATGTGCTTTCCATCAACCTCATCTGAGCATCCATTAATACACACCTTACAGAAGCTGTGGCCACAATTTAGAGTCACAGGAGTCTTCAGGAGATACAGACATTCTGAACAGTTTAACTGATCTTGATCCATTGAAACGTCGCCAGCCACTTTTCTGTACTCACACACCCAGTGTAAACGAAAGATTTCCAAAGTTTTATTTTCTCGGCAATGAGCTTCCTGGTTCTGTGTATATAAGAAAAAGCTAGAATGGGTGTCGCCTTATAGAAAGAGGAAGTTTAGGCTGTAAAATGACAAGAGGCATTTCTCAGTAAATGCGGGGGTGAACATTATTGAAATAACTCCAAGGGATGTTACCCAATCACTGAGGTGCACACACCCAAAGCTAAGGATATCTTTTCAAAGTTTTTCCTTCCTTCTTTTATCCTTCCTTCTTTTATTTTCTTCGACCTGTATTTTGCTCTTGATTATTTGGGAAACCTTCTGTGCTTTCCAGTGGTGGCCAAAGACAGCATTGCCCATGATTAACTCCCTGGTTTGTCCACGGTTCTTCTGAAAGATCATCTTTATCTAGTTACAATTTCGCTCCTGATGGGCTTGATCCCTTACAGGATCTCTCCACACCCAACTACAGGCTATAAGGGATCAGTACATGGTTTAATAAGGATGAACTGCTTAACATCATGAACTATTATAAAAACACCAACCAGGGAAGGGTTTTAGAAAACCAATTTTATTCTATTTAATTTAATTTAATTCAATTTTATAAAATGTAATGTATTTATAAAATATTAGGTGGAGGTGGAACTGCATCAAGAATCAGCTCTGAGCCCTTTCCTGTTTGCAGTGGTGATGGACAGGTTGCTGGACGAGGTCAGACAGAAGACTCCATGGACTATGATGTATGTGGATGATATTGTGATTTGTGGTGAGAGTAGGGAGCAGGGTAGGAGTAGGGTTGAGAAGAGCCTGGAGAGGTGGAGGTACGCGCTGGAGAGAAGCTGCACATAGTGGTCTTCAATTCAAGATAACTCCATCCAGACCCCATTCATGGAAATAAACTCCCAGCCACACACGGTGTCTGAGAAATGCTCAAAAAATCACAGCTGATCTCTTTCACAGCACACAGCCTGTTCAACAAACTGCCGTCAGGCAGGCGCTACCAGAGTATTCATTCCAGAACCAACAGGCTGAAGAATAGAGTTTACCCTCTGGTTATCAGAATCATTAACTCTAGTAAAGTCTCACTGCAAATAACATCTGCCAACTGACTCTGTTACATTTCATACATATTTGCACTTTTCTGTTTCACACACTGAGACTGCACACTTAACTCTCATAACTCTAAATACCACTGCACTCAGTCTATTGCACCTCATTGCACACTACGTACACTTGCATATTCTTTTGCACACCTATTAACACATTTTACCTCATGCTAAAATGTCATACATGTAAATACTCATACATTTCATTTTATTTATATACACTTTGCAAATAAAACTTGAAACTTAAAACTTGATTAAAGGAACAAAATGAACTAAATGACTCAAAAAAAAGATTTGTTCATTTTGATGAACAAGATTCAAAGAACTGAGTCACTAAAATGATCTGATCTTCCCATAACTAAGAGAGAGAGAGAGAGAGAGAGAGAGAGAGAGGAAGAAGAGAATAGGGGTGAAAGGAAGAGAGAAATAAGGATTATTAAGTATCCTTATTGATACATAAAAGTTAAAAAGACTGTACAGTGTGACCAGGGTGTAAGTTGGGACTCCGGCAAGATTGCCTACGGTAGCATAACTTAAAGGAGTTGGCAGAGCAGGAGGTAACACAGGGAGGGATCTCTGGGATAAGAGATGCCACCACACCACCATCAACTAGCCTGTAAATGCATGAGAGTAGGGGGACGACATCATCCAAATATCCCAGTTCACTGAAACACTCTATATCCATAATCTGCTCATTTACCTTAGAAACACCTACTGATAAAAGGATTGACACCAACCTAGACTTGCTCACTGAGACTGGGTCTGAGACCTGAACATTGGAGGGCTGTTCCATAACTGTGGGCCTTTTTAAGAGAAAGATCTGCCCCCTGCAGTAGTCTGCATTATTTGAGGTACCAACAAATAGCCTGTACCTTTTGATTGGAAATTATGATCATGGTGGAACATAATAAAACTAAAACTATTGTTTATTCCTCCAGTACAGTTCTGAAGATATACAGTATAATTAAGGAAATGAAGCAGTGAAGCTTAAATGATCCAGTATATATATTGTTTGTTTCCTTTAAACAGTCTTATTTAAATGCTTATAATTAATTACTGGTTTTACTGGTAGAATAAATGCAGCTTTATACTTCCTGTGTTCAAATGAGCTGCTGCAGAACTTAAACTCGCTCAACCCAAGAAGATTAAGCTTGTTCGGAAAAAAACCCTGACATTTTTCATGAAAACGATGGGTTACTTAACGTAATCCCGGGTTCTTTGATAACAGAGTGAGGTGTTTCACTATGGGAATCGCTTTGGGCGTGACCAACTACGGAAGCTCTTATAACACCACGTCTGTCTTGACAGACAGGTCGACCTGAGATCAGGCTCCGCCCCACCTTTATCCCTCAGGTCGACCCCTTCTAACATCATTGCAGCGAGATTTCTTCCCATCCCCGTGCAAGGAGGGAAGTGCTGGTGAAACACCTCACTCTGTTATCAAAGAACCCGGGATTACGTTAAGTAACCCATCGTGCTTTTTCTAACTTCGCTCGGTGTTTCACTATGGGAGATATACGCCACTCCCGGATTGCACATGATCCCGCTACACCCAATCACATGGGCACAGGACGTCTGGCTCCCAGCACCGCATGTGCCAAGGACGACTCAGACACATCTAGTCTATAAAACCGCACAAAGGTGTGAGGCATAGCCCAACCAGCCGCCGCACAAATTTCCTGAACAGAAACTCCCTTAAGTAGGGCCCATGATGTCGCCATCCCTCTAGTAGAGTGGGCCCTCAGACCCACAGGTGCCTGAGAACCACAGCATTCATACGCTAGAGATATAGCCTCCACAATCCAGTGGGACAGCCGTTGTCTCCAGCAAATCCTGGAGAAAGCACAAAATGTCTCCCACAGAACACTGGAAAGAGACAATGTGACCACGGCCACACCACTCCTCAAAAACTCGCCATTTATTGTCATAAAGCGTGCGAGTAGACGAGGCCCTAGCACTCTGGATAGTGTGTATAACCGATTGGGGTAAACCTGCCACACTCAAGATCCACCTCTCACGGGCCAGGCCCAGAGAGCTATCCTGTCCGGGTGCGGATGATAAATCTCCCCGCCCGCCTGGGACAGAAGGTCCCTCCTAGGAGGGAGTGGCCACGGCTGATCCGACAGCAGCTGAACTATTTCTTCGATCCAGTGTCTGGACGCCCAACGTGGAGCTATCAGAATCAGTGACAAGCTGAGTTCTCTGACCCTGGCCAGGGTGGGGGAAATCAAGCTCAGTGGAGGGAATGCGTAGAGAAGAATGTTTGGCCATGGGTGGGCTAACCCATCCACACCCAACGGTGCATCTTTGTCCCGTAGAGAAAAGTACAGAGGACACTGAGTGTTTTCTCGCGAGGCGTAGAGATCTACGGCAGCCCGGCCGTATCTCTGCCATGTCTGCTCCACCACCTGGGTGTGCAGTTTCCATTCCCCGTACAGGGGGTTTCCCCTGGACAACAGATCTGCACCCTTGTTCCATATGCCTGGAACATGAGTCGCTCTGATGGACAAAAGCCTCGCGTCGCACCACATTATCAGTTTCCTCGCTAACTGATGCAACTGGAGGGAGCGCACACCCCCCTGCCGGTTGATGTATGCGACCACTGTGGAATTGTCTGTTTTCACCAACACATGTTGGCCCTTTATGAAAGCCAGAAAATGTTTCAGCGCTAGAAACACTGGCAACAACTCTAAGTAGTTTATATGTCTCGGGATTAGCTGTGGAAGCCAAAAGCCATTCACAGCTCTGCCCATAAGGGTCGCGCCCCAGCTCGCCAAAGATGCGTCCGTCGTCATAGTAACCCTCGACGACACCGCCCCCAAGGGAATCCCCGACTGAAGAGTCGCGGGGCATCCTCATTGGCGGAGCGCTAAGACGCACGCATGCATTACTTTGACCGGCCGATTGAGATGACGTCGGGGACATAAGCACAACCGCGCGACCCATCTCTGAAAATCTCTCATCATGAGAAGTCCCAGACGCACCACAGAAATCACTGAGGCCATTAAACCCAGCATTCGTAGGCACACTCGGAACGGGACCATAGTCCCCGCCCGAAAACGGGAGCGACACTGTATGAGAGATGCGATTCTTCTCTCCGTCAGCGTGACTCGATAGGAGAGGGAATCTATACTGAGTCCTAGATATTCCGCGTGCTGCACGGGACACAAGCCGCTCTTTTCCCCGTTTATTTTGAAACCCAAGTTGCAGAGATGTGTGACTACGCTCTCCGCATCTCTGATCGCTCGCTCTCTTGACGAGGAGCATATCAGATAATCGTCTATATAAGACAAAATCCGAATCCCGCTGTTTCTCAATGGCAAAAGAGCCGCCTCCACACACTTGCTGAAAGTTCTCGGAGCGAGAGACAGTCCGAACGGAATGGTTTGAAACTCGTAGGCAGTGCTTCTGTGTGCAAACCTCAAATATTTTCTGTGTGACGGGTAAACGTCTATGTGAAAATATGCGTCCGATAGATCGATCGTCACAAACCAATCGTTTGGACGGATTGACCGACAGAGTGCTTTGTGTGTCAACATTCTGAATGAATATTTTCTCAGGTGCTTGTTTAACACACGCAAGTCCAAGATCGGACGAAGAGATGTGCTTCCTCTCTTCGGGATCACAAAGTACCGGGAGTAAAAACCCTGACAGCTTTCTGCCTCCGGAACAACTCTGATTGCCCTTTTGCTCAAAAGAGATTCGGTGCACGCTGAATTCTTGGAATTTTTGCACACTCTCGCCCTCGGCTGATCGCCTGGATGCGAAAGTGCCACATTTATTGTGTTTTTTATTCTTGAACACATCGCCCTCAGCCCGCGGCTTGGATGCGATGATGAAATCTTTATTGCGCAATCGTCTGAACTGACGTGCGAGTGAACAAATGTCGTGAGTGCTTGGTGACACTTAACATTTTCCCTTATTCCTCGAACCCGAGGAGAAACTAGGGAGGAAGCCCTTACGGAACTTAGAACCAGCGGAGAAAGGAGGATAGGAGAACATTCGCGTGTCAGGTCGCACGCTTCTTCTTCCGCTCCTCAGGGTGGGGCGGATGGTTTCTAGCCGCCACGGCCGCAAATGAATGCTTTCCCCACGGTCCCGAGCCATCCGATCTCGGACGTTGACCAGCTTGCTGTCCGCCGAGAGCCGATCTCGCACTCCTTGCGCTCATCGGTCTCCCTCTCGCAGCCGCAGCTGCGGCAAAACCCCGTCGCGCTGGCTGAGGGGGCGGGTTCTGAGACAGCTTACGAGGCAAACAGAGGTTGAACGCTTCGTCCTCCTGTTTCCTGAGAGTGCTGGTTTCTCTCATCTTTTCCATAGCTGGACTGAACAGACCTTTAGCGGGGTAATAGGCAGCATCCATGACTTTCGCTTTCTGTGTGTCACCCAAGCCTGACAGGTTAAGCCACAACGCTCTCTCACCTGACACAGCCAAGCCCATCACGCGGCCGCAGCCCTGAACCGCGCCTCGTGAAGAGCGCAGGATTAGGTCGTTCACCACACAGATCTCGTCCTAAAGTACCGGGTTAGGTACTCCCGTGTCGAGCTGTCGTCCCATCTCCTCTAAAATCTCCGCCTGGTACGCGGACAGCAAAGTCACCGCGTTTAGCGAGCACACTGATTGCGCTGCGTATTTATACATCCTTTGATGGATGGACGCCGTCAATCTCTCGATTTTTCCAGGCAGCGCAATTTAAGAGGAGGCAGAGATAGAACGCCGATTCGGATGGAGGTGATAAGCCACCGAAGGCTCCACAGCTGGGGGTCCGGCCAACCCCAGCTCTTCCATCCCTTGAATCTCCAGCTTGGAGCACCCCTTTGCAGGAAGCTTGCTCTTGAAGGGGCTAGACCAGTAACGAGACATCTCCTTCATGCAAGCATCAGGTCCGCCCAGCTCGTGGTAGCTCGCGGCTGATGTTCGACGGCCGTAGACCTCGCGGCGGCGCCGGACAGACACGGGTCCTGTTGGTTAGCCACCGCTACTCTCAGCCGTCTCTCCAAATGTTTCACCGGCATTGACGCGCAGTGAGCGCATGCTTGCGGGTCTGCGAGCGACGTTTGAGCGTGCTTCGGGCCCATGCACGTGATGCACATCGGGTGAGGGTCCCTGCCCGAGATGGTTGCTCCACATGATGATGGACACGGGCGGGATGCAACCTCCCTGATCTTCCACTCATGGTGGGGGGGATGAACGTCGACATGGCTGAGTATGGAGAATACTAGACTCGTCACAACACGTTAGTCTGCCGATGTTCGCAGGGTAGTTAGCCCTCCGAAGGCTTCGCCTTGACGCGCTAAGCCTGTAATAGCTTGACGCTACTACGTCCCTAGCGTGTAACTTAATACCCAGCAGGTTGGAATAGGAATAGCTCGCCTCGACGCGGACGCTATTCCGTGATGCCGCTCAGCACGATCCCGTATGACTGATCTCGCATTCGCTGGCGGAATCCAATGACGGCCCGCACGATGAACAGTTAAGCGAAAAACAGCCGAGAACTGGATGTGCTGAGAGAGCTTAATGTAGTCCCTCACGGGAAGAAAGCGCGAATGATGTTAGAAGGGGTCGACCTGAGGGATAAAGGTGGGGCGGATCCTGATCTCAGGTCGATCTGTCTGTCAAGACAGACGTGGTGTCATAAGAGCTTCCGTAGTTGGTCACGCCCAAAGCGATTCCCATAGTGAAACACCGAGCGAAGTTAGAAAAAGAACGCTACTTTTATTCCTCAACTGAGCTTTAAAATGAACAGATGTAGTTCAGACATTGACAAGGATAATACAATATTAGTTTGAAACAATAATGTTGTTTCCTTTGGCATCCTTCCAGTCAACATGTTGAGGTAAGCCAAAGACATTTCACCTCATGCTTCTTGAAGCACATCCTACAAGGTAGACTGCGTTAATTGGTAGTTTATAGGAAACATATGGTCCAGTTATTCCTACCAAAGTTTTGTAGGGTTGAGATCTAGTAACTGTACACATCAGTCCTGAACAGTCCTGAACATCCGTCCTGAATAACAGCTCACTGCTTCTTCTCTTCTTCATCCAGCATAGTTTGCAGGTGTGATTTGGATCATTGTCTTGTTGTAGAAGGAAACTGAGATGTTGGACACTGGAATGTTGTGAATTCCCAGCACAACCAAGCTACCAATTATTGGCCCTTGAGCAAGGCTTTTAACCCTCAACTGCTTATTTGTATATGATAATATCATATAAAGTCACCTTTGAAAGTTCAACTTCAAAATGTCATAAATATAATAAATAGGTTTGCCATCCATGGGGTATGGCATTGTTTTGCAAAGTTGAGTGAGATCCTTCATCAACCATCATCAACCTTCATCCTTCAACAAGCATCTCTTACTTCTGAAAGCTCAGATATGATTTTTTTTTAAACTCTGCCTAGATGTCCAGCATCCTGGAGTCACTTGACTGAGACTTTTTGTGTTTAGCCAGCTGAAGACCAGTAGAATTCCTGATGTTTCTCAATCTCTGAGGTTCTTGTTAATTTGCTCAGTTGTGTTTGAGCACCTCTCATTTCTCGTTCTGTTCTGTTTAGAGCCAGTTTGTGCTGTTTCTATGTAAAGGGTAATACACATTTTTAGAACAACAGACAGAAGCGTTTTTTTTAAAAGAGACTTCTGTCCAATGGATTGCACCGAAGCTTTCGGCCCCTCACCACCAGACTGTGTAACAGCTTCTTCCCTCGAGCCATCAGGTTCCTCAACACACAGAACCGAACTGTACCAAACTCTCTCTTACACACACACACACACACACACACACACACACACACACACACACACATAAACACACACACACTCTTTCACTCAACTGTGTGTGACGAACTTGTTATAAACATGAACTCAAACACACTCAAATACAATTCATACACATCCATGTCTATCGCACCACCCATATTATTTTGGCACCTACTCAATTGCTGCTGTAGCTGTTTTGCACAACATTTTGTGTATATGTTCACTAGTACACTCTTGTTTACAGTTCTCCTTATTGCACATTGTACTGTGTAACACATTGTACAGTAGGTACACTATTTTGTGTTTTTTGTGTGTCTGTCCTGCACTGTTTTGTGTCTGCACTGTCTTTTGTCTGCACTGTTTGCACACGGTTGCACACGATGCACTTTATGTGGCGAGGACACTTACTTTAGTCCTCAGCTCTGTGTTCTGTTATGTAGCACTATGGTGTTTTATGTAGCACCAGCGTTCTGGAGAAACGTTGTCTCATATCATTGTGTACTGCTTCAGCTATATATGGATGAAATGACAATGAAAGCTTCTTGTCTCTTGATCGACTGGACTTTATTTTAGGTGCTACTCTTGACCACGAGGGGGCAGCATTCGGTTTTAATGTCAGAGCGCCACTTTGATAAGTAAACAGAGGAGATCGTTTTATTTAGAAACTAAATTGTTATATTCAGGGTCACTGTGCTTCCAGAGTCTATCCTGTGAATTCTGGGTGTTAGGTGAGCACACAACATAGACGCATACACTCATTCATACACAGGGGCAATATCAAGGTTGGGCAAAGATACGTCAAAATGTATTTTAAAATAAAATACCAAATATCTTAACTTTGAGTGAATCAAAATAAACTACAAAATACAGCAGCCAGACCATGTATCAAAATAAACTATTGCATTATTGTATTTTAAAAATACTAAAAAAATACTTTTACAAGGGAGCATGAAATTTCTTCACAAACCTTCCATAAATTGGCCTGTTTGATCTGTTCTTCACCGTTACAAGCTAGCTAGCTTCGGGGTTGGCCGACCTCCTCACCATGTCTAGCTTTTTGTTCAAAATGGATTTTTAAGTATGTCCGAGACCAAATTAATTTATCTTTCTCCGTAGGTATAAAAAAGTCTAACTCAGATGTATTAATGTGTGCAGAGCTACACACGTGTTTTACCAGTCGAACTTGGCTGTAACAGTTTCCCTCTGACCAACCAATCAAAGGACGGAAAAATGTTGACGCTATTCTGGGCCAGCTAGCTGCCCTGTGAGGCGAATATGAAATCTGATTGGCTAAAGAAACAGACTCATTGATAATATTCTCTGAGGTAAAAAGTCCAGCAGTACTGACTCTGAAGGCTCTGGGCAGATTAGATCGACATGGCAGCACATAGAGGCTGAAATCTGATTGGACAAAAAAATCAAACATCCACATACACGTACTGGAAGCAGTGCAGCCGAGAGAAACGCTACGAAATAAAGAGAATAAACTGTTTGGAATAAATTAATACAATTTCATGTATCAAATATTAGAATTTAGGTTGTAAATGTAGGTCAGTGCTTCTGATAATGTTTAGACCAGCAGAGAAGGCTTTGCTGACCCTGACCGCCCACCACTGGTGTTTGATAACGAAGGGCTGATTTACATCAGTAACATCGACTCAATAACAAACAAGTCATTCATCAGAAGACGACTGATGGCACCTGCAGTTTCTAACTAATTAATCATCTGATTGTTAATCATAAATATAATATATTATGTTTGGTTCATGCAGTGGTTTGCAAAATCATCGATTATCGATCATTATCGATCATCTGACGCCTGTTTGAAAGCTGCCAGCTGCAGGTTTCTTCACCACCTTCTTCCATATGGATCACTTTTCTGTTCTGATCTCAACAAGTCTGAGCAAAATACTGAGTAGGCACCAATCAGAGGCTGCATTTTTATGATGTCATCATGTAGAACTGCTTACAAAGTATTTAACAGTATTTTAAAACCACAAAAATACAAAACACTAAAGTATTTTGATACACAATATGAAGCCATTTTTATCAACCCTCTCAAATACAAATTACAAAATCCTATTTTAAATATGAAATATATGTATCATAAATACTGGGGTATTATACGCTTACTAATCCATCAACTGCATTTTCTTGGAGAGGGAAAGAAACCAGAAAACCCAGGGGTAACTCAAATGGACACAGGCGAAACACTGCATAGATATTAGCCCAAGTTTTTTGGAGATTTTAGCTCCTTCGAACAAGAGTGGAAACAATCCCATCATTTTTTTACTATAAACATTAAAAACAACTGAATCAGAATCAGAATGAGCTTCATTGCCAAGTTTGTTTTCATTTACAAGGAATTTGTTTTGGTGACAGAAGCTTCCCATTGCACATTTTTATAAAAGATCGCTAAAAGAAAAAGAAATCAAATACGATATTGCACAGAAAAGTACAAAGACAATAAATAAAAATTAAATTAAAACAATTATATTTATTGCACAGGTAGTTTTCCTGGGGGAAGAAACTTTTCTTGAACACTGAAACAACTTTTTTCCAAGTGTAACATTATTCAGATGAAAGCGGAAAAAATAGGATAGAATCGCTTTCTTTTAATTCGCTTAACCCCATGTGAATTCATCAATCTCTCAGCTCTTTTTTTTCTTCTTCTTCTTTATTCAGCTGCTCCCGTTAGAGGTCTCCACAGCGGATCACCTGCCTCCATACCACTCTGTCCTCTACATCTGCTTCTTTCAATCCAACCATCTTCATGCACCACATCCATCTTCCTTTTCTGTTGTTTCTGTAGACCTCTTTTCCCTCTCCTGCTCCACCTTTGGTCAAAATGACCCCAATATCCACCAGTAACCTGTTGCCTAGCAATACCCAATCAGGTATGAGATTCAGGTTTTGTGATCCACATATTTGATGTGGCACATATTTATTTTATTTATATTTTTTTAAAATTTATTTGAAACAGAACCATGAACAATTTTAACATAAATGTTTCCATTTGATGAATTGTATCGAATTTAGCCAATGGCTAGTTTTTATCTGCGGTCCCTTGGCAGGTAATAAAACACATAAAAACAAACAATGTACAACACAATACAGTACAGTATGAACATTTGGTTTTACTCTGGTTACACTTCCTAACGCAACCCTCTCCATTTTTCTGAGCTTGTGACTGGCTAGTGGTCTAAAATATTTATGTAAATGGATTTCGTTACTGTACTTATGCAATTTTTTGGCTATTTTGTTTTATTTTGTTTGGTTTTAAAGATTTAAGTGACTTTTCCTCTCTACTCAACTACATTTATGAATCAATAGATGTACTTTTTTACTCCACTATATAGTAATTACACTATGAGCTTTATTAATTACATTTAACGCCTCTGTTGAAGATGTCGATCACATTCCCCGACCTTTTTATCACCTCTAGCATCATTTTCATTCCAAAAAGAGCTCGAATCAATTCATAAAAACTTTGAGAAGCTTAGTTGACGTTCAATAAAAACATTTCCCCTCTGTGAGCCTGAGAGCTGCTTCACATCCACGGTCAGTTTGGTTACTTTGTGACATGATGCTGTCATTTTATTGGTTAACTGAAGATTTTTTTGAAAGATCAAAGCTTTACTACTTTGTCTTGTTTGATCTTTGTTTCATTCTGGCGTGCTGAAGACGCTGTTGTGTTGATGGTTGACACAGTGTTAATGAGGTGTACAATTTTGTATTTTAGGAAATAAAACCTCACAAATCGACTGTTTTTGACTTTTCACTAGCACGTGTCTCGGTGTTGAGGTCCAGAGTATCTTTAAACCGACGTTCAATACCAGTCGAATACTCAAATACTGTTAAAATCGGATACTCAAAGACTTTTACTCAAGTTACAGGTAGTCGTCGACTTACGACCACGATTGGGACCAACAGACCGGTCGTAACCGGTCGTAAGTAGAGTAGGCTATATGTACAGTACTGTGAAATGATGCCGGAAGCTGGTACACACTGTCGCACGCCGCGGCTAGCGATTGTGGTCGTAAAGTCGAATGGTCGCAAGTCGACGACTACCTGTATATTGAAATTGGTGACTTCAAACTTGTAATGGAGGAAGTTTTACCATATCTATACTTTTGCTCAAGTACAATTTTCAGATACCCTAACGGCTAATCGGATTAAATCCCACCAAACCTACACAAACCCCCCATTTGTGTATATATGTATAGATAACCTGAGACTCGCATACAGACTCCACACATCCTCACTAATCCACTATGCACACTTCAAGTTGATCTCACTGTGACCTGAGATCTCACTAATCCCCGTTTACACGCTGTGCTGAGAGCGGAACTGTCTCATTAGAGAAATCTGTCACAGAAAACACGTTCCGTTATCCCTGTACAGGTAGTCCCCTACTTACGATGGAGATATGTACGACAACCCCATCATAAGTTGAAAATATCGTAAGTCAAAGATGCTGTGACAGTCTTTCCTTGGAAGACATGCTTTTTTCACTAAAATTGCTGTTTGAAACAAACAAAAAAAAAAAACACATTGAGAAACTTTACAGAAGCAAAAAAAATATTGACAATTTTGTCGTCTCGCTATCGTCATCGTAAGATCAAAATATCGTAAGTCGAACCATCGGAACTCTGGGACCATCTGTATCTGCATTGTGTCCTTGTATCTCCCCAGACCTGATTAACGTCAAGGTACTGAAAGAAGCTTTTGGAGGTGTTATGTGGAAAATAAAAAAAAAATAATCTGCATGTCTGTAAAAATATTCAGTTGCATGCTAGCAGTGGATACGTGTATTTTTGTGTATGCTTTGGGTGTACAGTAGGCGCAATAGAGCAGCATGGTTTGCCACATTTTCCCACACAGTGATGGACAGTAAGGAAGTAAATGTAATTCGTTACTACAGAAGCTTTTTCACGTATCTGTACTTTACTGAAGTGTTTCCATTTGGGAAAACTTTTACTGTAACTTCACTACATTTAACATCTCTACTTTAACTCAGCTACATGGTTTGTGTACCTCATCCACCACTGTTTCCACGTTACTACCTTCAAATCCTTTTTGAGAAACTTGGGTTTGCTGCTCAGTAGTGAGTAATTATACACGCTTGAGTTACCTGTGGAGAGTTTTGCGTAGGAAACGTGTATTCCACATGTTACATATTACAGGGAATGTAATTAGTTAAATGCTGGATTTTGCAGTACAGTTCTGATAACATGTTCATTTGAGTCTGTACCTCCAGTGTTTGCTTCTCCCCACTGGCCCTCAGTTTCATACAGAATCAAACTTAAATGATTTTTATTTTCAATTCAAACAGATGTTATTTGTATAGCGCGTTAACGAAGGAAATTTTCCCCAAAGCAGCCTCACAGAAATAAATATAAAGTTTTAATAGAAATGAGTCTCTAACTGTATCTCTAATGAGTGGTAACAGTGGCAAGCAAAACCTCCTTGGTCTGAGGAGGAAACCGTGAGAGGAACTAGACTTAAAATGGAACCATCCTCATCAATATGTGTCAAGTCAAGTTTATTTCTTTAGCGCTTTTCACAACAGACATTGTCTCATAGCAGCTTTCTAGAATTTAACAGTTAAGGTGAATGATGTGTATTTATCCCTGATGAGCAGCCGTGGCGACTGTGGTGAAGGAAAAACTCTCTTAGATGTTATGAGGAAGAAACCTTGAGAGGAACCAGACTCAAAAGGGGAACCCATCCTCATTTTGGTGACATCAAGAGTGTGATTATAGTCTTTAAACACTACAGAACACTGGAGAGTGAGAACTCACATGAGCACTGGAGTGTGTGATTATGAGTGATGATCTTTCTACAGTCTTTTACAGTCATTTGAGGTTATGGAACCAGGAGCTGCTGAGCAACTCATAAAATAGCTCAACATTTGAGATCATGACAGATCCAACACCAGCTTCTCCACGCCAGAGCCTTTAAACACTCAAAGAGATCAAGTGTACAAACTCCACATGAAGTGGGATCCAATTGGCACTGGTACATCTGTAGATGGTTCGGGATGTTTGCAGCATCTACTGCTTTAAAGGTCCATAATCTTCATAAAGTGGGACGTGACTGGAGCTGGAGCAACGTCAGGATGCCTCGGGATGGGGAGAGAGAAAGAGAAGCAGTGGAGAGGAATTAGCGTAGCTGCAGATCATGATATTAACAGCACAAGTTGATAATGTGATGTGATCAGATGTTCTGGAGCACAAGGTTATGATGTGATGTGTGTTATGTGTAGAACTCGCTAAAAACATACGTCTTTAATCTGCACTTAAACTGGGAGAGTGTGTCTGAGCCCCGAACACTGTCAGGAAGACTATTCCAGAGTTTAGGAGCTAAATGTGAGAATGATCTACCACCTTTAGTGGACTTTGCTATTCTAGGAACTACTAGAAGCCCAGAGTTTTGAGATCTCAGGGAGCGTGACGGATTGTAGCGTGTTAGAAGACTGGAGAGATACATGGAGATAAAACATTTAGTGCTTTGTAGGTTAGAAGCAGTAGTTTGTAGTGGATTTGAGACTTAACAGGAAGCCAGTGTAGGGATGAGAAGATTGGGTTATATGGTGATATTTTCTCGACCTTGTGAGAACTCTGGCTGCTGCATTCTGAACTAACTGAAGCTTGTTTATTAATGATGCAGGACATCCACCTAGTAATGCATTACAATAGTCTATTCTGGAGGTCATGAACGCATGAACGAGCTTCTCTGTATCAAATATGATGTGTATAATCTGTGTGGAAGAGCCTACATGGTCTTGCACCTGCTCTTCATGGTCTCTCACCTGCAATCTTCCAGATCTTATTTGCATTCATTAGCCTAGAGCAAATAGGTCCTCAAATAGCTTCCAGTTAGCTATCACCAAGACATGGTTTTAAAACAAAGGGTTTTAAAAGCGTTCTCAGTTGCTGGACGAAGGCTCTGGAATGAGTTGCTGTTCCGTATCAAGTCCTCACCAAATCTTGTTGATTTGTCACATCCTACAAATATGACTCAGTGTATGACTCAGTGTGTGACTCAATATAAGTCTTTGTTTTGTGTTTTCCTTTATCTGTTTCAACAGTCATTGTTTGTAAATATGTTTTATATATAAATTGTGACTTGACTTGACTTGACAGTTCCCATAGAGCTCAAGTCTTCCATGCACTCAAATGGTACCTCCTGCCCACGAAGCTCCACTGAATCACAGAAAAACGTAAAAGATCGATCGATATTTTAGAACTGACGATGCTTAGTTGAACGAACACTGGTTCCGTCATATTGTGTGTTGTGTCACTCCTATGAAACACCTAATGAAGGCCATTCGTTAGCCTTTTTCGGTATTTGTTCGTATTTGTTTCGGTACTGCAAAGGGCTTTGAAGGTTTCCTGAAGGCTGATGTTTGTGAACCTTTAAAACCAAATCGATTTCTCCTCCTCAGTCAACTGTTATGAATGAATTGAGTGCAGTTTGCTACAGATGCAGGTTGTGAGCTCTGACTAGTGATGCTATAAATCACAGCGTTTCTATGGAAACATCTCGTTCAAATCAGTTCAGTTTCGGTTGCATGGCATTTTGGACGATGAACATCGTCACAATGCTGCTTTAGAGAAATAAAATGATTGAAAATATTATAATTAAATTGATTAGTTTATGCCTAATGAGTGAGCCGGTGGTGACGGTGGTGAGGGAAAAACTCCCTGAGACTTTGACAGGAACCAGACTCAACATCTTCACCCCCAAATGCCCACTGATTATAGTTCTATTATTGTTGAGATGATCAGCTGTTCACTCACGGAGACTAGAGTGCAAATTTCATAAGCCGTAATAGCAGAAATGTTTGTATTCCAAAGGTATTCTCATGGTTTATCAGTGGAACCATGCACAGAAATCTCAAGGATCTTCAGGCCGTCTATGTGGAGCCTTGACTCCTCAGCTGGAGCAGTTCATGAAGATGTAGGACATCAGGATAGATCAGAATGGTTGTTTTGGGGAAAATTGTGTATGATAATCGCTGTGTATCAGATGAAAGTGTTTTTCTGGAAGGAGTCTCCTGTGTCAGAATTATGATTATTATTATTTGGTAAAGTGTTGAAATGTTTATTTTTTTTAATGGAGTAAACATGGAATACAATCTGGCAACCAAGGGACAAACGATCCAATCTGGCAACCCTGTGTGTGTGTGTGTGTGTTCACATGTACGGGACAACAGCTTCTCCTCAGCAGTGTGCGCGCGCGGGTTCTTCACGTTCTTCTCCTGCAGAACCTTCTTACTGGACAACTTTCCCGCTTGCGCAATGGGACAGAGTGTGTGTCCGGCCCTCGGTGTGGATTGTGTAGTTGTGGAGTATCGGCTCGTGTCGGTGGTTGAAGAGTGAAAAACAGGGTGTTGTTGGTGGTGTGGTTGGTGGTGTTTTTTTGCCCCTCTCACCCCCCTCACCACACAGTGTTGGAGTTGGAGTTGGAGTTGGAGGGCCAAGATGGCCGCTGATCCATTGCAGGTAGGAAAAGTTTCGCATTTTGTTTACAAACAGTGTATTGTTTTTTCACAAAGTTTTAGGGGCGGTGTAGACTCCTAATTCCTCTTTAGTGTGTGTGTGTGTGTGTGTGTGTGTGTGCGCGCGTGCGCGTGTGTGTGGTTTACAGTGATTACTGACTCCGTTACGCGCTGAAAGTCACAACACACCGCGATTCCACCGTTAGTGTGTGTGTGTGTGTGTGTGTGTGTGTGTGTGTGTGTGTGTGTTACAGTGTGTGTGTTACAGTGTGTGTGTGTGTGTGTGTGTGTGTGTGTGTGTGTGGTGGTACAGTGTGTGTTAAAGTTTGTGTTGCAGTGTGCTATAGTGTTACAGTGTGTGTTACAGTGTGCGTATCAGTTTGTGTCTTTTACAGTTTATGTTAGTGTTATTGCGTTACAATGTGTGTTATAGCTTTACAGTGTGCGTTACAAAGTGTGTTCGAGTGTATTTGTGTGTCCGTTACAGTGTTATAGTGTTAGTGTGTTACAGAGTGTGTATTAGTGTGTGTTACAGAGTGTGTATTAGTGTGTGTTACAGAGTGTTATAGTGTTATAGTGTTACAGTGTGTTACAGAGTGTGTGTTAGTGTGTAT
>JAAIIK010000450.1:111111-123757 GCA_014706435.1 Silurus glanis
GGGGGGGGGGGGGCACTTCTCTTCGTCCACAGCAGTGTGCGCGCGCGTGACCACTTCTTCTTCTCTACAGAAGTGTTTCTGTGTGTGTGTGTGTGTGTGTGTGTGTGTGTAAGTGTGTGTGTGTAAGTGGCCTTGATCTGTAGAGCCACAGTGGAGATGTGATATATCGCCTATCACTGTTACACTTAACCCCAGACTAACACACACACACACACACACACACACACTTGCTTGTCTTATCTCCTCCACCTGGTTTTATCTCGGTTTAGTCTTTTTTCCAATCTTCCACTCGTCAGCTAGCGCTCTGTCTCTTCTTGTTTTATTGTGACTCAGGAATTCTGGACCAGTCTAGAAAACTCCATTACTCATTTCCAGATATGTTACAATAATATTCTTCTGTACTCTAATATACTCCACTTCATTTTAATTTACTCTAATATCATGTACAGTATCTCACAAAAGTAAGTGCACTCCCTCAAATCTCACCATCCAGTGTAGTATCTCTTCTTCAGGGACAACACAATAGAAATGAAACTTGGATCTATTTTAGAGTCTCAGTGTGCAGTTTGTATACAGTACAGATTTATTGTCTCCTGAAATATATCTCAACATACAGACATTATTGTCCAAATAACGTTCAACGAAAGTGAGTCCACCCTCAGTGATCACAGCTGTATGTGGTGTAACCAAAGCCACATGTCCTACTCAACATGTTCATGTTTTTATCTGCTTGACAGAACCATACAAATATGTGTATCTTGTATTGGAGCAGTTAAAATGTGGTGCTTTGAGATCAATTCTCTCATACTGACTACTGGATGTTCAACATGGACCTCATGGTAAAGAGCCTCTGAGGATTTCAGAATTAGAATTGTTGCTCTCCACAAAGATACAGAGGCTGTAAGAAGATCAGTATCACCCTGAAACTGAGTTACAGTACAACAGTACAGTGGTCAGGGTCATACAGAGGTTCTCCAAATTCTCCAACCTCACAAGGGTCCATCAAAGAAGTCGAATCCTTTTGTGAGATACTGTACTCTTCTCTAATCTAATGTGTTCTAATTCACTGTAATCTACTTTAAAATCATTTATTCTACTCTAATGTAATATACTCTAATCTATTTTTATATTCTCTATTCTACTCTAATCTAATCTAGTCCAATCTAATCTACTCTACATTAATGACCGTAATCTAAAATGCTCTACTGTAATCTATGGATTTTTCCCAACTATGGTGCTTTGTAAGAAAAAGCTCTTCCCTGCAGTAATCTTCACTATTCTAGGTACCAACAAATATCCTGCACCCTTCCATTCACGTAGGCCAGGCGAAGCATAATAGACAGAATAATGCCACCTAGAGGCAGCATATGTAAAGAAAAAAGCAATGGGCCTAAGACCGATCTTTGCAGAACAGAAATATTACCTCAGAAAATGTAGAGAAGTTACAATTTCTATCAACAAACTGATAATGATTATTGAAAGAAGACCTGAGCCTGGAGAGAGCTGTTCCCTTTATTCCAACATTTTCCTGATTTATTAAGGAGGAAATTATGATCAAGCAACACAAGTAAGGAGACACAACCCTGATTGGTGGCCAGTAGCAGGTCATTTACCCCTTTAACAGCGACGTCTCTGTGCTCTGATGAGGCCAAAATCCTGACTGATACATTTCATGAATATTATTCCGTGTCGGTGAGATCATACCTGCTGTGCTACAGCTTTTTCTAGGATCTTGGAGATAAATTAGAGGTTTCATATTGGACTTTAGTTGGACAGCTGACTGGGGTGAAGTTCAGGTTTTTTAGGTGGGGCTTTAAAAACTGCACTCTGGAACAATTTAGGTAAATAATTAGTGTTAGAGGAAGAATGTATTATTTTCTTTCTAGGTTCTATTGCTTCTGGAATGATCTGATTAAAGAAAACTGCAGGTCAGGGATATAGTAGGGAAATTGACACTTCCTTGAAACTGGGTGTATGGGAACCGATCTTCTTCAGTTCTGCATGGCTTTAAAAAAAAACAAATAAATCCCTCTCCCTGGTGTTTTGGCTTTTATTCCAGTTACTCCAAGTAATGAAGTCATTTTCAAACAGAATTAATGAATCAAGCGTAGCTCTTCATGTCTTCAGTGCGTTCCTCAGCCGACGTTTTACTGCCTTTTTTTATTATTGCACTTTTATGGTTGAAAGATTACCTGATGTGACCTCTAAGGGCCTCAGAAATGTGTTCCTCTCGTGCATTAGGTATTGAAGAAGGTATTGAATCGTCTCTGCAGTTTCAGTGGTGAGTTATGGAAGCCCTGAACCGCAAGCTGTGAGGAAGGAAATGGACGTGCAGACATTATGGGCATTATATTATTATCTCTCTCACCTTTACAAGATCAAAAATATCAAAATTTGTTTTGTTTTTGATGAACCAAGTTTAAGTTTCAGGAATCAAGGTTACTGTATAGGCATGAAGATGCTTTAGCTTCTATATACAATGAGATTCTTGAACCCAGACATAGTGCAAAATGAACTGTATGGAAAACTATTAGACCAAAAGTATTGGGACACTTGGTTTTTCCAGCCCTATGTGCACCTTCTTTAAACTCTTTGCAGACACAAGATTCAATAGGACGTCTTCGGATGTGTGAGAATGAACATGAGAATGAAGTCTGATAGTTCAAATTAGTTTATTTGAACTATGAGTCTCAAACCTGTTCCAGCATGACAATGTTAAAGCCAGCTCCATGAAGATCTGCTTTCAATGGGCTGGAAGATAAGGAAGATCTCCTGCTATAGATCGCCAACCCTATTGAATATGATGATTGTGATAGTTGACTGCACCCCAGGTGTCCTTTGTCCAGATAGTTTAACAGCAAAACTGTAAACATTGAGCAAACAAAAGCCTGTGTGAAATAGTTTCTATGTTGTGAGAAACATAAAAATGACAATAGATTGTAGGTAATGTAAAAAAAATAAAAAGTGGCAAAATGGAAGAAATAACATACAGTAGCTGGAAATTTAGAATGTGATATCAGACTTTTGATATAATTCCAGTTTGTAATAGTTTTTGTTTGTTTGTTTGTTTGCAGAGATGTTTACCCTGACTGAAGTGGCCTCGCTGAATGACATCCAGCCCACCTATCGAATACTGAAGCCGTGGTGGGATGTCCTCATGGATTATCTCGGTTTTGTCATGTTGATGATCGCCATCTTTGCCGGGACGATGCAGTTAACCAAAGATCACGTGGCGTGTCTTCCTTTTCTAGAGGAGACCAATAAGACATCAAGCTTGTATATGACACCAAGCCCGGCGGAGACCACCACATCACCGTTGGGAACTGTCCCCGTAGCCACTCGAGATATTCCAGACACCGCAGTGCAGGACATCGGTGTCGGTGCTGAGCCTCGACCTAAAGGACGCAAAACAAACCTGGACTACCAGCAGTACATTTTTGTCAACCAGATGTGTTACCACGTTGCTTTGCCCTGGTACTCAAAATACTTTCCTTACCTTGTCCTGATACACACCATTGTGTTGATGGTAAGTAGCAATTTCTGGTTCAAATACCCAAAGACCAGTTCAAAGATCGAGCACTTCGTGTCCATCCTTGGAAGGTGCTTCGAATCACCCTGGACCACAAAGGCCTTGTCAGAAACTGCATGCGAAGACTCTGAGGAAAACAAGCAGAGAATCATCGCAGGGCAGTTTGGACCTAAACAGCTTTCCACAGACAGCCAAGAAGATCGTTCCAGTTCGTCCCAACCTCTGTTAGGAAACAACACCATGAGGTTCTCGGCTGAGAAGATCTTTCCTGAAGGTCCCAGTATGACCATTTTGGATAAAAAAGATGGCGAGCAAGCCAAGGCCCTTTTCGAGAAGGTCCGGACATTTCGAGCCCACGTTGAGGACAGTGACTTCATTTACAAACTCTATGTGATGCAGACGTTCATCAAAGCGATCAAGTTAATAGTCATCCTGGGTTACACGTCAACTTTTGCTGCACACATCAATTTTTCTCATACATGTGAGCCCAAAATCGAGTATTTAACGGGGTACGATCGATTCTTCTGCACGCACAATATGGCCTTCATGCTGAGGAAGCTACTTTTTACGTTCATGGCTATAATTGGCCTTTATTGCCTCGTGTGCCTGTATGCGCTCTTTTGGCTTTTTCGACGTCCGCTCAAGGAATACTCTTTCGAAAAAGTCAGGGAGGAAAGCAGCTTCAGTGATATCCCTGATGTCAAAAACGATTTTGCGTTTCTCCTTCATATGGTGGACCAGTACGACCAGTTACATTCCAAGCGATTCGGCATTTTCCTGTCAGAAGTCAGCGAAAACAAGCTTCGAGAAATTAGCCTTAATCACGAATGGACCCTGGAGAAACTGCGTCAACATGTAACCAGCAATGCCCAAGACAAGCAGGAGCTGCACTTGTTCATGCTCTCAGGACTTCCCAATGCTGTATTCGATCTCACCGAGCTTGAAGTTCTCAAACTAGAACTCATCCCCGAGGTCCGGATTTCAGCCAAGCTTTCCCAGATGACCAATTTACAGGAACTTCATCTCTACAACTGTCCTGCCAAAGTAGAGCAAACAGGGTTCAGTTTCCTCCGCGATCACCTTCGTTGCCTTCACGTGAAGTTTACCGATATTGAAGAAATTCCTGCATGGGTTTATCTGCTGAGGAGCCTGAGGGAACTGTACCTGACTGGTAGCTTAAACTCAGAACACAACAAAATGATCAGTTTGGAATCCCTGAAAGACTTGAGGCAACTAAAGATGCTGTATCTCAAATGCAACCTCAACAAAACCCCCACCACCCTCACAGATCTTTCTCCACACCTCATCAAGTTGGTTGTTAACAACGATGGGACAAAGCTAATGGTGCTGAACAGTCTTAAGAAGATGACCAGCTTGCGTGAGCTGGAGCTCCATCACTGTGACCTAGAGAGGATCCCTCATGCTATTTTCAGCTTGACCAACCTGCACGACCTGGATTTTAAATCCAACAACATCCGCACCATCGAAGAGTTCATCAGCTTTCAGCACCTGAAGAGACTGACGTGCCTCAAATTGTGGCACAATAAGATCGTCAGTATTCCGTCGAACATCAATCAGGTGAAAAACCTCGAGGCACTCTACCTCTCGTATAACAAACTCAAGACGATACCAGAAGCTCTGTTTTACCTGCCGAAGCTCAGGCACCTGGATCTCGGGTACAACGCCGTTACTTTGATCCCGGACGAAGTGGAACATCTCCAGAGCCTACAGCACTTTGATATCACAGGCAACAAGGTGGAGGTTCTTCCTGAACAGCTGTTCACATGTACCAAACTGAAGGCCCTCTGCGTGGGGAACAACAGCATCTCCGTCCTTCCCGAATCCATCGGACAGTTAACGCAACTCGTTCAACTGGACGTGAAAGGGAACTGCCTCGATCACCTTCCGCACCAACTTAGTCAGTGTCGCCGTCTTCATAAAAGTTTTTTCAACGTGGAGGATCATCTTTTTGACGCACTTCCACGTGAGTTAAGAGAGCGTATGACTGAGGCGCCGACAGTTTAGCTACAGACCCCCTTGGATTGGCAAGACTTCTCAGGTTTTTTTTTTTTTTACAGCTTTGAAATTTAAAAGGACACAATAAAAAAAAGAGGCATTTTGCTTCCTGTTTCTTCAAGCAGACTTTATCTGAGAACCTCAGCTTTTGTTAGCCAGTAGAAAATAAGTGGATCAGACTGTGACCTTTGTGTTGTTTAAAAAAACTATGCATATCTGAAAGAAAAAAACTCGCCAGCTCTTCCTTTCACCATGTGCACCACGTTCTGGCCTTACCTTCTTTTGTTTTTTTCCTGATTCTGAAATTACTACACATAATAGCATGTTCTTCAGCAGTGTTTAAGTGTTTAGCACTTGGATCAGACTGAAATTTACAGCTGAGATACTTAAAAAATATCAATGCTGATGATAAATGCGTTCCGAATCCCACATTGTTTAGATTTTGTACTAATGGACTTTGCCGATGTTGAGTTTTAGTACCGAACGTGGTTTTGCGTTTTCATGTGTTCAATTTTCTTTATCCCCAATTTGGTCACCTGCCAGGTATCAGGTGCTTTTCTTCAGAGGTACATCAACCAAGACATCCACAATCATTTTTTTTTTTTTTTTTTTAAGTTTAATACAATTATAAGAAAGTGCTGTTTTTAAGCTCAAGTATGTAGAAGAAGGCAGACAGGAGACGGAGCGTACGAGTTGGTATCAAAAAGTTTCGAGACTCGCTCTGTATTCAAGAAAGTACTTTATGTACGTTGACACACCATCAGCTTCAAAATAGTCCACTTACACAGCAATACAGCGCCCCCAGCGTTCCTGCCACTCCTGTCTTCTATTGAAAGTGGGTCGAGCGACCTTAAAACTGGATCTTCATCTTTGGGATGAGGACCAGCAAATCTTCTCTACTGGCTTCAGATTTATCAGAATCACTGACTTGTGTTGTAATCTATTTTCCCATGAATATGTATTAAATTATTCCCAGTAGTCTCTTCTTTTTATTTCATAGCGTTTTTTCACGGTTGTGCTGCTACAAGTGGTGTATGGATCGAAACTCGGATCAGATTTCAGGTGTAACATCACATGTTGCCGAGGGTCAAAGAAATCTACCTTGAGCCTTCAGAATCAGCAGTGGAGGCGCTTTCAGTGTAAAGTACATGTTTTGTGAAGCTGTTGCTTTAACCAATCAGATTACAAGTTGGTGACTCTGGGGCCCTCTAGCAGGCGTCCGATAACGTCGGCATTTTCACGTCCTTTGATTGGACGGGCAGTGAGCGCGTCAGTCAGAGCACGCGAACCGCATCTGCGGCAAACTGCACCAGCTCAAATATATTCACGTGGATTTAATAGCTGGTTTTGAATTCCACAACGACTGACGGAGGAGAAGAAACCGATTTGGGTGCAGATACACTTACAATTACATTTATAAGAGACTTTACAAGAAAAGCTGGACGTCGTGAGGAGAAGTCGCCAAAACATTTTGCACAAAAACACACATTTCGCCGTCATTTCAAATCCTCAGGAAAACCTTAATGCAATCAAGACAGCGTAACTATTTGACACCACTGGATGCAAAGTAAATAAAAATCTGGGTTCGAGTAACAGAAAAGACATTGTGTGAGATGAAATTAATCCCATGCAGGTAAAATAAATGTGTATAACAGGTTTAATAGGCATAAACAATAAATTAGCCCTAATGAGCAAACCACAGGTGATGGCGATGAGGGAAAAACTTCATGAGGGAGAAACCCTGAGAGGAACCAGACTTCAAATGGAATCCATCCTAATCCTCAACACTGAATATCTGTTCATTGTTCATCATTGAGGTTATGAACTGTTCATCTCTAGCAGACTGTTTATATCAGTCCAAATCCGTCTTCATGGTGATTCAGTTGAACCTTTAAGAGTGACCTTGTGGATCTTCAGGCTGGATGTGGAGAACATCCTCAGCAGGAGCAGGTGGTTTCCATTTAATGAGAACTCCATCTGGGCAGTACGATGGATCAGAGGTGAAAATCTAATCAAATTTGTCACATACACGTTGATTCAGAGTATGACATAGTGAAACGCTTTTTTTACGACTGAATGGAAATGGAGATATAAAAAATTAATAAACAAAAATCTTAAGTATAAAATATAAGTATATCTAAAAAAACTATTAATAATAATATCAATATAATATATATATAAAATAAGACAAAGGGATGGGTATAAACTAGACAAACACTAATACGGATTTAAATGTCAACAGTATCGTCGTTTGCGTTAATATAATGATTTTTTTAATGACTTTTTTCGCATCTGAAGCTCTGCACGAGTTATTGTCTTGCCGTCATGAACTTCTCTGACAGTCTGTAAAACCTGGTGGTAGCTGATAAGGAGGATATCTGAAAGTGGAGTATCACAGACTGAACCCACCCTTTTACACTGCAGGGAATCGCCTTATAAGGCCACGTTTATGTTTGTGGTGATAGATTTAAGACTTCTGGTTATATTTTAGCTACATTAAAAAAAAAAAAAAAACAGGAACAAATTCACCTCCAGTCTATTGAATGTGGCTGCTTGGTTTGTTTTGTTCAGTTTTTTCCCTACTCAAGCTCCAGTGTTCATCTGATATCACGACTGAACAGAAAACCGAC
Source organism: Silurus glanis (assembly GCA_014706435.1). Taxonomy (NCBI): domain Eukaryota; kingdom Metazoa; phylum Chordata; class Actinopteri; order Siluriformes; family Siluridae; genus Silurus; species Silurus glanis. The sequence goes on from JAAIIK010000450.1 coordinate 119,287, forward strand.
CGTTTAAATCCAGAACTGAGAACACGTACTTTTTTGTGTTGGCAGAAACGGAAACGTGACAGGAAACGAAAAGCGCACGTTGCTGCAGGGCAGGAAACCCTCTCCTCCTCTTCCGGAAACACCGAACACAGGCACTCGTGGTTATGGTTCAATCTTAAATTACAACACAAACACAACGAAGCCAAAAGAACAGGTTTCAGGTGATCCAGTTCGGTTCCCATATTAAATTTAACATTTTTTAATTTTTGGTATAAATGAACCAATTTGCTAAACCAGTTACTATCGAGGGAGGTGGTAGAATGTAGATATCTTATAGGCAAGTACAGTATGTGACTGATGCAAAAGTATTGGAACACCTGACTTTTTCCATCCATCTGTGGTTCTTCCTCAAATGGGTAGCACAAACTTTGAGGTACACAGTTGTATGTTTTGGTTTTTTGGATGCGGTGGCATGAAATTGTCCATTCACTTGATCGACGAGATCCAGCATGACACATGTGGCCGGAAAAGTCGATTGTCCCAATACTTTTGGCCGTAGAGTGCTTCTTCAACCACACACACACCTGCCCATTCAGACCTGGAATTTAAAGGAAAACAAATCTCTGATGAATTAAATATAGAAATCAAACGTCTATTGGACTCGGATTATTCAATGAGTTGGGTTTTATTGATGATTCAGGATTGTTTGGTTCTTTGAAGCTCATCTTGGAGTTACTGTCATCACAACAGGGTCCGTAAGATCAAACCTGCTCGGCAATGCAGGATCTAATGATTGAAACATTTGGAAAGTGTAAACTCAGTAAAACTTTGGGTTACTAATCAGAAGGTCGGGGGTTCAAGTCCCAGCAATACCAACAGAAGTGCTACTGTTGGGCTCTTAAGCAAGGCCCTCAACCCTCGGTTCTCCCAGGAGGTGTTATATCATGGCTCTGACCCCGGCTTTCTAACAAGCTGGGAGATGTGAAGAAAGAATATCACTGTGCTGCAGTGACAAGTAATTGCCTTTTTTCATTTATTATTATTTAATTATTTACCTGATTCATTTGTTGGACCCTCATTTTAAATGTTTGACCTGTCATATGGTATAATTAAAAAAAACAAACCAAAAAAAAGACTATTCTGTATCTGAGAACATTCACTCCTCTCTCAAACCATCTGCTCAAAGGACACACATTTGAGGACAAAACAGTTCACATAGTGGGCTGAGAAGTTTGAGAGAGAAGTGAAGGAGGCCGTCTGTGTTCAGGTGAAAAACCCTTCTCTCAACACTATTGGAGGTCTTAGGTCCTATTTTTCATGATGCTAATGGTGTAACTGGTGCTGTTCCGACCCACATGCGTTACCACATCTGTGATTTCATCACGTACAGCAAGTTAGAACAAAGAAAACGTGACATTCTGAGTGAAACTGCGCAAATCGATGAGCTGGACCTGCAAAAATGACAATCGTTCGGCAACTCGTGCATGATGATCGTTGGAGAACAATCGACACGTTCTCACATCCACACTCTTGGACATTGGCTTCCTGTTAAGTTTCGAATAGACTACAAACTACTGCTACTCACTTATAAAGCACTAAATGGTTTGGCTCCATGTATCTCTCCAGTCTTTTAACACGCTACAATCCGTCACGCTCCCTGAGATCTCAAAACTCTGGGCTTCTAGTAGTTCCTAGAATAGCAAAGTCCACTAAAGGCGGTAGAACATTCTCACATTTAGCTCCTAAACTCTGGAATAGTCTTCCTGACAGTGTTCGGGGCTCAGACACACTCACCCAGTTTAAGTGCAGATTAAAAACGTATCTTTTTAGCAAAGCCTACACATAACACACGTCACATCATAACCTTGTGCTCCAGAACATCTGATCACATGCACATTATCAACTTGTGCTGTTAATATCATGAACAGCAGCTACGCTAATTGCTCTCCACTGCTTCTCTTTCTCTCCCCATGGGGAGGCATCCTGAGGTTTGGCCAGCTCCAGTCACGTCCCACCTCGTGAAGATTATGGACCTTTAAAGAAGTAGATCCCGAACCATCTAGAGACGTACCAGTGCCAATTGGATCCCGCTACATGTGTGGAGTTTTGACATTGGACCTCCTGGAGTGTTTAAAGGCTCTGGCATGGAGAAGCTGATGCTGGATCTATGATGATCACAAATGTTGAGCTCAGTAGCACCTACTTTTATACCAAAGACTGTAGAAAGAACATTTACTTATAATCTTATACTCCAGTACTCATGTTAGTTCTCTCGCTCCAGTGTTCTGTATTGTTGAAAGATTTATGATCAAACTCTTGATGTCACCCAAATGAGGATGGGTTCCCCTTTTGAGTCTGGTTCCTCTCAAGGTTTCTTCCTCATTACATCTAAGGGAGTTTTTCCTTGCCACAGTCGCCACGGCTGCTCATCAGGGATAAATGCACACCATTCACCTTCACTGTTGATTTCTGTAAAGCTGCTTTGAGACAATGTCTGTTGTGAAAAGCGCTATAGAAATAAACTTGACTTGACGCTAGAACTTCGCCCTCTTCCGGAAGATGAAGATGCAGCTCAATGTACAAAGACCGTGACGGATATCCGGAGCGGATTCGCAGAAGATACTCGACACTTTTAAAAGAAGACTTCCAAGATATGCTTCAGAAGAACACTTAGGGCGCTGTATCGCTGTGCAGGGGGACTATTTTGAAGGTGATCGTGTGGAAATGTAGATAAATAAAGTACTTGTTAACAGAGCGAATCTAGAAACTGTTTGATACCAGTTCATACCTTTTTAATACTTCTATACACCCCCCCTTATTCTATAACACAGCAAACACTTTAGTTTGTTTCTCGTATCCGTACGTGTAGCCTTCTCGAGCAACGGGTGAACGCACAAATACCTTAAACAACTCGATCACGTCCACACGTGCGTTCGAAGAACCCAATTAGTCGTAATATAATTACCAGGATTAGATGATCTTGGATGATCTTTCCAAGTGAACTCGTCAATCCTGAAGATATCAGAAAGCTTCCCGTGAAGATTTACAGCTCAATCGCTTTCCGTGAACGTTAACTCCACTTCTCCTTCCTCATATCCCTCAACTTTTACCAGCTGTCGCCATAGAAACGATATAACGGACTAATCGGGATATGGCGTGATAATTATACGCGGGAGACATAGAAAAAGTTCTTTTTATTCTTCACAACAAAAAAGAGAAGAGAGACATCTTTTAACATTTACATTTCAACATAAATTATTTAAAACTGTTTATAAAAAATTACAAAAAAAAAAAAAAAAAGGAAAAAGGAACCGAACAGGAGTAACAGATGACGGATGGTTTTCTTCCAGCACTACGTAGCAGAACGTTATGATGATGATAATTCAGACGAGGGGATGAGACGAGCGTGAATCGAACCTGACACACACACACACACACACACACACACTTATATAAAACTGTAGAGTCATAACTGTGGGCGTGCCGATTATCGTTTGCACGATACCTCACGATATTTAATTATCGGTATATCGATATTCATCATTTTCAGAAACTTCTAGAAAAAGCTCCAGAATCTCGTCAGGGTTCAGAACATCCGTGTCCTTATTCTGAATAAAATGAACAGTTCATCGTGATAAAATCCCTGACAGTTTTGATGGGATCTTCGGCACGTCTCGTTATAACTCACTAAAATAGTACGTTTTTTTCCAACTTTCACAATCAATCAATCAAACAAAAAGAATTAATATGGAAATATATCTACTATTTATTTTTATACATTTGCACCATACGTGTTCAAGAAGTATCAGGACTAAAAGGTTAAACAGGGTCCGAAATGTTAAAAAATGTAACCACAATTAAAAAAAAAGAAAAAAAAAAAAAAAAAAAATCATACAGGTTTTATATTTTCATTTTTTTTTCTTTTCTTTGTTGAAGCAGTTAAATAAAACCCGCCGTACGCCAAGCGTCTGAGGTAACGGTTGTGTTTTGGTGTCTTGGTCACCACGGATATCAGAATATCAATCGATAATCGAGTCCTAAAAATACCAGGAGGATGTTAAAAAAAAATCGAAACAAAACGGTTGTTAAAGAGCTGAACGTCACCGCGAGCTGATGAGCGGAAATAACGATTACTCGACTCGTTACTCGAAAGTCCCGCGGAGGTATAAAATGACAAAAGTCAGTCGCTTGAACGGACGACGTCTGGGGAGGGACGTCTTTACGAGGACGTCTGGAGGTGCGTGTGCGTGTTCGAGTCTTTCGGAAAGCTGGTGACCTCCACCATGGCGGCGCCCGTGTGAGGCACCGCCGTGTTCATGATGTGTCTCTGTAAATGTTTTACCCAGTCCTCCTGCACCGACAGAGGCCCCTGGAAGACCAGATCACAAAACCTGCACAAGGGGAAATAAAATGCAGGTAAAGACTTGATATTTATATCACAATTGACATCATCAGGGGCCCAAGCACTGAGATTTACATCATCAGGGGCCCA
>JAAIIK010000450.1:260396-272925 GCA_014706435.1 Silurus glanis
TCTGGTTGGTTACAGTGGTTTTGTGGGTGGGACTGTGATCTGGTTGGATACAATAGTATTGGGAACAGGACTGTAATCTGGATTGTCACAATGGTTTTTTGCTACTTAGGGTGGGACTTTAAACGACAGGTTAAGACCAACCTCTTCCAGAAATACTTAAACTAGCACTTTTTTGTTTGTTTTATATATTTTTTATTTAAAAATAAAAATGTCCTTTAGTTTCCTCTCAATGGAGTTCAAGCTGATGATACCTGTAGTCTGCAATCTATTGAACCAGTGTTGATTTATTCACTGATAGAGACTCAAAGCAGGTTTGTACGTCGTTTTGGATAAGGACGCCTGCTAAATGATGCAAATGTAAATGTCGTGTGGTTTGAGTGTGGTCATTTGAATGGGATGTCGTCTGGTTCATTAGGATTTGAACCTTGGATTGGTTGATTGCAATGGTATTGTAATGGGACTGTAATCTGGATGGTAACAGTGGTATTGGGGTTGTGGTCTGGTTGGTTTTGAGGGCAGGATTGTGGGTCCATTAGGAATGATGGCGTTGGACACTAGGACCTCACTATTAATCTTTTAAAAATATATTTGTTTGTGTTTGTTTGAGGTCACAAACGATAAAACATACTGTTAGTATTTTTCTAAGCTTTAGAAATGACCAAAATTCCGATACACATTATATTGTACAGATGACACATATGTTTGAGTGTGTTAATAATATCAGAATAATGAGGCAGTTTACAAGCTAACATTCAATGCTTTTGTTTTTTTGCAGGAAGGAGCAAACATTAACAAATCCCTGACCACACTCGGCAAAGTCATTTCTGCTTTAGCTGAAGTGGTGAGAAATCCGATTTAAGAGAACATTTATTATTAATTGATGATATCTGTCTTACTGAGTGAAATGAATTTAAATGGCACAATGTGTTTTCTTCTGTATTTATCTGTAGGACTCTTTACCAAATAAGGTGAGACACCGTGTCAGTTCATACGTTTAACATTACCATAACCATTTATTTTCACTTCCTGTGTAAGCTGGTCACATGGTATCGTTTAACGGACATAAATAAAGCAGGTGAATCCGCTGAATCACAGAAATAGTAGACTTGTCTAAGAGATGATGTGTTTCTGTGTCTGTAGAACAAGAAGAAGAAGAAGGTGGAGAGCTTCATCCCCTACAGAGACTCGGTGCTCACCTGGCTGCTCAGGGAGAACCTGGGTACGAGTCATTTGACATCCCATAATAACGATTGCTGTTACTTTATTAAACATAGAGATGTCAGACACTGGATTTGGACACTGCATTTGGACACTTTTGGACAAACTAAAATAAAAAAAACAAGCAAAAAAATGCTTTGTCATGTTACGGATTGAAAATGTGTCCTGAAGGTGGCGCAAAAATAAAAGTTACAGCTTCATACAGCTAATTTCTCCATTAACGTTAAATAAATATGGATTCTTTTTTTACTGTGTATCTCCCTGTGAACGAACTGTTCCTATGAAAACAATGTTGCAGTTGAATAAGCACAATAATATTGCTACCGAATTCCACATTTGGGACTCATTTCTGCAGCTTATCTCTCCAAACCATTAGAGTATTATTGCGATTGATAAAAGCCAAACTGCACTGTGTGTGTGTGTGTGTGTTCAGGTGGAAACTCTCGCACTGCCATGGTGGCGGCTTTGAGTCCTGCAGATATTAATTACGACGAGACTCTCAGCACTCTCAGGTACGTCTAGATTCACTAATACAATCAAATCCAGATATTATTGTGTGCTCCATGAGGCAAAATGCTGTAAACATCTGACCATTAAAACTCCACTCTGTCCTCAAATAACTCCGACGCCATGTGCATTCATTTGGATTTGCTGTTATAATAACTGGCTCTAGACATTAGCATTCACTCTGCAAAAACTCCTCATCTAGTCCAGACTTACAATCTTATTTTTAGTCATAAAAATCGAATTGATTTAAAAAATATATATATATTTTTACTTATTAAGTAAAGCTTTTACTTAGTAACCATCAGAGACGTCATATGAGGTCTTGTATCTTTTACGACTTTATTTTAGCTGTAAAAACTGGTTTACAGGTTGCCCAGTATATCACACTTAGGATTTGGTCATTAGTATTATTTATTTCAGATGCTTGTTTTTTTGTCAACGCCAACATTTATTAATAACCTAATAAGAAAGTTATAAGCGATATTAAGTCACCACACTCTTTCCAAACATCATCCAGTACGATTCTTACTAATGTTAGTCTGTAGTTTCTCATGTTAAAGTAACGAAAAAACATATTCAAAATATATTCAGTAATGTTTTATGTTGCAAGTGTTTTGCAGCATCTCTTCTCCACTCTCTGACACACGATGTGAATACACACGTCACGGTTCTGATTTGCTGTTATGCACTCAGATACGCTGACCGCGCCAAACAGATACGCTGTAACGCCGTCATTAACGAAGACCCCAACAACCGTTTGGTGCGTGAGCTGAAGGAGGAAGTGGCTCGTCTGAAGGACCTGCTGTATTCTCAAGGCCTCGGCGACATCATCGAGAGTGAGTCAACATCATACCATATTATTTATAACCTTTTATTCATGCAGGTGAGTCCCATAGATGTGAATCTGATGATACGAGGTGGTATCAAAAAGTTGGAGACTAATGGTGTAACTGGTCTTATTCTGACTACATGCGTTACCACGTCTGCGATTTCGTCAAAGAAAACAGGAAGTTAGAGCAAAGAGCGAACTCTGCCACAAAATTTTCCCACAGAGATGTTTGACGTACGGCGACGCTGCAACGAGTCGTTCGAGGCGCTTTGAGCGGAAAGAACATCACCGGAAGACGACGAGAGATCAGGAAGACCTTCAACGAGCTCAACCTCAAAATGTCAAAACCTTTCGGCAACTCGTGCATGATGACCGTCGGAGAACGATCCACACGATCTCACTTCCACACCCACCCTAGTCACCAGAACTTTGCCTTCTTCCCGAAGATGAAGCTCCAGCTCGGCGTTTTGACACGCTGTTTGAGGATCCGGCGTGAACCCCAGAAGATACTTGACACGCTTTGAAAAGAAGATTTCCAGGACACGCTCCAGAAGAGGCAGGAACACTATTTTGAAGGTGATCGTGTGTAAACGGAGAGAAATAAAGTACACAGATAATCTCCAAACTTTTTGGTACCACCTCGTTAAATATATGTGTATGTAACTACATCAAAATCTTAGGGACTGACGAAACAAAAGGAACATGGGACCATGGGGTTGTTTGCAGACAAAAACTTCAATCAGATTAATACAGGGCCCTGAAAACATACGACCTGAAATCGTGGGAAAATATTGAAAGATACAGCTAGAGTACCATTGGACCCTCTGGTACTTCGTATTAATAGGTGAATTTGGGACAACGAAACCTCGAGAGATACAGACGGGTAATATAGGACCTAAAAAAATCTTTGGGTCATAAGACTTTAAAAAAAATATAATACATAACTCTTGAAATCTCGCAATTTGGGAACACAGGGTAGTGAAAATATAAAGCCCTGTAAAGATAACTTTCTGGGAGGATTGAGCTCTTGGAATATGGGAGACATGGATCACAGGATTCTGGGAATATCAATGGCAATTCTTGGAATTCAGGACCTTGGAAATGGTTTCTGGAATCTTGGAATGTACAGAAGGAATCGTCTGTTTTAGGGCTTTAGGGACATATGTCTCTGGATGTTTAGGACTCTTAGGATTTTTAGGTGAACATTATGTCCTGGATGTGTAGATTTTGGGAATTTTGGGAAAATTGGGAATTTAGAATTTAAAAGGAATACAAGACTCTGGGAACATATTCATCTTCATCCTACTTTTGTAGATGTAATATATATGTATGTATATGTAACTAGTAGATTCATATCTATTTCATATTCACATTGAACAAGCAGGATAAAAACACACAGGAAACACAAGCTACGGTTATCTTTTTGTTTCTGTGGTTGAAGTCAGGACTCTGAGTTCCATGTGATCTTCTACATAGGGAACGTATCTATTTTCCTGTCTTTCTCTCCCTCAGCCTATCGACCTGCTGGTCCTGGAATACCTGCTCTGAAATGTGTGTATTTCTGCAACCCAGTGCATTGCAACTTGGTCAAGACCATAGCAGAGGCTCAGGACCACCACAACCTGTGAAATACATTGTGGTGCTCCAGGGTCACTCTGTACATGCTTCTAGCTCATTTTTCTGTTTATTAAGGCAAGGCTTTGTAGTTAGCAACTGGCTTGGTCTTTCGCTCTCTCTCTCTCTCTCTCTCTCTCTCTCTCTCTCTCTCTCTCTCTCTCTCTCTCTCTCTCTCTCTCTCTCTCTCTCTCTCTCTCTCTCTCTCTCTCTCTCTCTCTCTCTCTCTCTGTCTCTCTCTCTCTCTCAATCTGTCTCTCTTTCTCTCTCTCTCTCTCTCTCTCTCTCTCTCTCTCTCTCTCTCTCTCTCTCTCCATCTGAGCCTACGTTCACATTAGAAGATGATCCACTGACGTTTTGTTTTATTACTATTACACTCATAGTAAATGGTTGTTATTTGCTTCTTGCTTGCAGTTATAAAACAAAAATCAAACTAATAATCATGATTAAATGGTGAGCTAGTCAGGAAGTAAAGAAAGTAAAATTAGTAAAAATTTTACTAAAACTTACTTAAATAAGTAAAAATGAATAAAATGTTTGATTTAGCATCAATAAAGCTGCTAGACTTCTGTATTTTTGACATTCTTTATCTTTACAGAAAGCAAAGCTAGAGAGTTATTATAAAACTCATAGTATAATATAATATAATATAATATAATATAATATAATATAATATAATATAGTATAATATAATATAATATAATATAGTGTTGTACAGTAATGAAGTAAATGTAACTCGTTACTGTATTTAACTCGTTTTTTCATGTGTCTGTACTTTACTGTGTTCCATTTGGGGAGATTTTAACTTGAACTTTTTCAAAGTCAAATATTTGACTTTTTACTCAACTACATTTCGCAAAATCAGTCGTTACTTTTTATTAATGAGGATAAAAACGTAACTGGTGAAACACGCGGGGAGTCACCAATGAGGATCGAGCGCAGGCTCTGTTTTACACGTGTTCTGTTCGGCGCTTGGTGTATCTACTGATCACCAACATACAGTTCAGCATCAGTTCAACATCAAGCAGAACATTTAGAGAGGAATAAATGATGAAGAAACTCCAGACTCGAACTCGCCACAACACACGTGACCTCATATACACGTTTTATTAAAGAAGGTTTTGGGTTCATGATCATTGTAATAGAAATCAATCAGTGTTTGAGTCATTAATATCATTCTATTAATAGATCAGTGTGCTGAGAGTCACATTCGAGTCTTTACACATCAACTGAGGTGATTAAGTAAAGAGTCTTTTGATAAAAATGATCATAGGAACATTATAGTTATAATAAATCATAGTACTTTGGATACTGAAGTACATTTGAAGGCAAAAACTTTTGTACTTTTACTCAAATTAAAGTTTAAAGGGAAACTTTTACTTTTACTGGAGTCACATTTTACTAACGAGATTTTGTGTATTGTCATTAATGTTTCAGTTTAAAGCATGTAGTTTTACAGCCGAGATAAATTATCTTTATTTAGTTTTGTGTTGGTCTCAATGTGACCTGTACGATGCATTTTATTTTTAAAATACAAATGATTGGACGTATTTACACATTTGGTTTCAGTGACTACATTTACAAGTAGTAAATCTGTGGTTTGAATTTTCTGGAGCTCATCATTAGACCTCTTTTGACTATTTTCTAACTAATCTGATCCTATAATCGCATCTCTGAGACGCCTAGTTTATAAATAATCCCGGGTCACATGTCATTTGTTAATGTGAACGTAGGATCCTTGAAGCAGATCAGCTCTGGTCTCATGAGCAGCACTTGTCATGGCCCAGGCATGGTTCCAACCCTGAAATGAATTTGAGGCATAAAATAAAAGCGTTTTTATTAACTAACACTGTTCTGAATTTCTGGGCACTGCACTGTCCTGGTCCTGATTCTGGTCCAGATCCAAGGCCTGGGTCTGGTTCCAGTTCTGGTTTAGGTCCTGGCTCTAGTCCTGGTCCTGGACCTGGTTTTGGACCTGGTTCTGGTTCTGGTGTTATTATAGAGTCCTCAAATTTATGCTCATTGTTTTGGCTCTGTAATTAAATGCTGAAGCTTTACATTATGATTTTTTTTCTTCTTCTTTTTCTGCTTCTTTTTCTTCTTCTTCCTCTTCTTCTTCTTCTTCTTCTTTGTCTTCTTCTTCTTCTTCTTCTTCTTCTCTCTTGTTCCCTGCCTCCGTATTTGATCCGTTTTTTTCTGACCTCCACTCTTTCATGTAATTCTCCTGCCTTGTGCTCCTGTTGTTCTCTTTCTCTTTTCCAAATCATTTCTGGACAGACTTGTCCAACCCCAACGCTAATAAGAACAGTCTCTCGGCTGTCAATCAAAGCAGTGATCTCTTCACAGTGACCAATGCGATGACAGGGATGAGTCCCTCTCCCTCGCTCTCGGCTCTCTCCAGCCGAGCCGGATCCATCAGCAACTTACATGATCGGATCATATTCACCCCCGGCAGTGAGGAGGCCATCGAGAGGCTTAAGGTAAAGATGGAGGGATGGATGGAAGGGTGAAGGAATAAACTGAACAGCATATAGATTGATAAACTGTTGGATGAATAGGAAGCTAAAGTAAAAGATGTACATTTAAGGGTGGCACACAATGATGGATAGATTCATGGATGGATGGTTGGTAAAAGATGGATAGATAGATGAAATGGTGTACAAAGATTTAAAGGATAGATGGACAAATGGATGTTAGATGGATGGCTGGATTGGCTGAGATGTATGGACAGATGGATAGATGAGTGGAGGGTTAAATGTGTACATTACTGTATGGATGGGATTGATGAATAGATTGGTGGAACAAATGGATGGATGGATAGTTGGAAGGTTGGATTTGTAAGTTACTGTAAGAAAAGATGTATGGATAGTTTCAATAATGAGTTAATTGCCAGACTAAAAAATAGATGAATGGATAGTTATATGAATGAATAGATGACCAGTCTGAGGGATGGATGGATGAATGTAATGGTGGATAAATGGATGGTTAGATGAATGAATAGATGGATGGATGTTATATAAATAAATACATGGCTTGATTTATGTATAAATGGATGGATGAATGGATGGATGGATGAATGGATGGATGGATGGATAAATGGATGGATGGATGGTTAGATGAAGGATGGATGGATGGATGGATGGATGAAGGATGGATGAATAGGTGAAAGGTTGGTTTGTTGAATTTGTGAGTTACTGTATAAAAGATGGACAGATAGTGACATTAATGAATTAATGACCAGTTTAAGGGATGGATGAAAGTATAGATGGGTGTTTAGATAAATGAATGGAGGGGGATTGCAGCCTAAATAAAACGGAATTTGGTTGCTACATTCCAGATTTTTTCCGACTGTAAGTCTTTTAGACATTAATCTGTGAGTTATGTGATTTGTTGTGCTGATTTTAGGAAACAGAGAAGATCATTGCAGAACTTAATGAGACATGGGAGGAGAAACTGCGACGCACGGAGGCCATCAGGATGGAGAGGTCAGACACAGTCCAAATGATACACCCTTCAGATTTGCCCTGTAGAACCCCTTTAGAATTCCAACAGACTGCTGTAGAATCACCAGTTAAACCAGTAGGACTCTTTACATTACAGCAGGTTATTTATTTATTTGGAAATGGATGCAACATTTCTTGTAAACATACCTGCATATAGTGTACCATATACATGCTGTCACTAGCTCTGAATTTGGATTACTGTTTGGATTACTGTTGAACTTTCTTCCATAGGGAGGCTCTTCTGGCTGAAATGGGCGTCGCCATGAGGGAAGATGGAGGCACTGTTGGAGTGTTTTCACCCAAAAAGGTCAGAGAAAATTCTAGATCTCATAATTCCTGATATAACTGATGGATACATGAGAATTACCCTTTGAACTTGATGTCAAATTACAGACACCTCACCTGGTCAACCTGAACGAAGACCCACTGATGTCCGAATGCTTGCTGTATTACATCAAAGATGGAATCACCAAGTAAGATTGATTCTATGATATGGTCTTGTATATGGTATGATCGTGAAAAATCCACCTCTCTATTCACCACTGACTTGTTTTTTTTTCCCAGGGTGGGCCGTGAGGATGCGAGCTGTAGGCAGGACATTGTCCTCAGTGGACATTTCATTAAAGAAGAGCACTGCATCTTTACAAGCAGCCCTGGACCTTCAGGAGAAGGAGTGGTGGTGCTGGAGCCGTGTGAGGACACTGAGACCTACGTCAACGGCAAGAAAGTGACTGAGCCTACGGTTCTCCGATCAGGTGAATCCTACTGGATAAATTTCCCTTATCTTCTCCTGGAACTTGTATCATCTGTAACCTGTATCATCTGCATCTTCAATTGGTGACCTTTAGCTGTATGTGATGTTCCTCTCAGGAAACCGCATCATTATGGGAAAGAGCCACGTGTTTCGATTTAATGACCCAGAGCAGGCAAGGCAGGAACGAGAAAGGACGCCATGCGCCGAGACCCCCATGGAGCCCGTAGACTGGGCCTTCGCTCAGCGGGAACTTTTGGAGAAACAGGGTATAGATATGAAGCAGGAGATGGAGCAGAGGTACGCCAGCCCCAACAATAATGCACACCATAATAAAGCAAGCCATTTTATAGCTGTGCAAGTTCTTGATGGACCAGGCCTGGTTCAATGGTTATCCCTTATGTTCGGTGTGTTATCTTCAGACTGCAGGAGCTTGAGGATCAGTACCGCAGAGAACGAGAAGAGGCGAGCAACCTTCTCGAGCAGCAGAGACTGGTGAGCAATACTAGCAAGTTCGAAAAAAGGGATAAAGGAATGCAGGAAATTCTGTTTTAACAATTAATTCATCTTTTAGGATTATGAAAGTAAGTTAGAGGCTCTGCAGAGGCAGGTTGACTCCCGGTATTACCCTGAAACTACAGAGGAGGAAGAGGAACTGGAAGAAGAAGGTGAGGAAAGTTCATATTCGCAATAAACACACACTGAATACCAGTGCCAGTGAGCCGACTCGTAGGACCCAAATGCAGGATACGACAGGAATATGTTATTAATGAATCTGTTTTTTATGAATTGGTCTTTAGTCAATTAATAAATGAAGACAGGGTTTACAGTCAATAGCCCGAGCTCAGCAAAGTCAGAATCTGTGGAAGGAGACGCAAATCCAAGCCCCGGTGTAAAGAGAACATAAGACAGAGGCAGAGTCTGAAAAAGCAGTTTATAAATTCAGCTCTGACAACCACAGCAAGCAGGGTAGAAACAAACACCAACCCAAAATACAGTCCAATTATCCAAACATGGAATACAGAGCAATGCAGGAAATCACATGAACAGAGTCTGGGAAACACAGTTCCAAAGTCTGGGAACGTTCATAAGCAATGCAAGAGTTTAGAAAGGCAGGGTTTAAGAAAACATCCCAGAAATCTGACAACTGTCCAGTAAATAACCTGGTACGTAATAACAAACACCGGTGATCAGAGCGAGGCAGGAGATTCAGAAAGTAGAGTCCGAGATTAAGCAGCCCTGGTTCTCAGTTCGGGCAGAGGAACGTGGGACCAGGCATTATCAATTTCCGTCACTTAAATCCCGGTATTGACAAGCTGCCATTCTTGGGGCCCCTGAGCAAGGCCCTTAGACCTTTGTGCTCTAGGGGCACTGTATCACTGACCCTGGACTCTGACCCCAGCTTTCTAACATTGCTGGGATATGCAAAAACATGATTTTACTGTGCTGTAAAGTACATGTAACAAATAAAAGCTCTTCTGCTCTTCTTCTAACCGATAGTTTAGTGTAAGATTGTACTCGAGCCCACACTAGTTTTGATAATATCGCAGACGGGAGAAAGAGTATGACAGGAGTCCAGATAAAAGAACATTTTATTAGTTAAGGTGTGATGTAATAAATGACTATCAAGCTGATTTGGGACAATGTCCATTGCTAAAAGATCATCCGAGGTGGTATCAAAATGTCTCCAGACTAATGCAGTAACTGGTGCTGTTCTGACTGCGTGTGTTGCCAGCAAAGAGAACAAAGAGCAAACGTGAAATTGTGGGCAAAACTGGGCAAATCTGTAACAGAGACGTTTGACGTAACGCACGTTTGACATTAGGCGACGCTGTAACAAAGCGTTTGCGGCGCTTCAAGAGCGGAGGAACATCAACGGAAGACGATGAGAGATCAGGAAGACCTTCGTCGAGCTCAAACCCCGAAAATGTAGAAAACCGTTCGGCAACTCGTGCACGATGATCGTCGGAGAACAATCCACACGATCTCACTTCCGCACCCACCCTACTCCCTACTTCGCCGTCTTCGTGAAGATGAGGATCAGCTCTCCGTTTTATGATCTGGACTGAATAGCAGAAGGTGCATGACACACTTTGAAAAGAAGACTTCCAGAACATGTTCCAGAAGTGGCAGGAACGATGGGAGCGCTGTATTGCTGTGCACGGGGATGATGGTGAAAAAGTAGATAAATAAAGTGCTTTCCTGTAAACAGAGCGAGTCTCGAACCCTTTTGATACCACCTGAATTGAGGTGCATTTGTTTTGACCAGAAAACACCCAATAGCATTTACATAACTTGTATAAACACAGTCACGGCTTTAAAGCGTCGCACGTTTCCGTGTCCTGCAGTGCCGTGGACTAAACGGGAAACCGAGCTGGCACTCTGGGGTTTCCGGAAATGGCGCTTTTATCAGTTCACCTCGCTGCGGGACCTGCTGTGGGGCAACGCCATTTTCCTCAAAGAGGCCAACGCCATCAGCGTCGAGCTCAAGAAGAAGGTAGGAGAAGATCACAATGCTGACAGCTTCAGATGATGACTAACTTATCGATCTATTATCAATGTGTGGAATGTAAAAAGCTGCTATAGGAAAATATTCCACAGTAGTTTTGCCTTCAGAGTATTCCTGAGTCTTTTCTTACTAACACACGTACTGAATATTTCTATTCATTGGAGAGCAAGAAATCATTCATATATTTATTTATATTGACATTTAAAATGATTATGGAATGTTTTTATTAAGCTATATGCATTATATGGCCAAAGGTTTGTGGACACCTGATCATAAGACTGCACCCTCTTCATTATTTAGTCCCCATGTCCTGTTATAATAAACCCCACTCTTCTGGGAAGATGTTCCACTAGATTTTGTGAAGATTTTTCTGAGATTCCTTCAACCACAAGGGTATTAGTAAAGTCAGATACTGATGTAGGTGAGGAGGTTCTAGGTTTTAGCTCTATAGCAGGAGATCTTCCACTCCAAACCATGTAAAGCAGATCTTCATGAAGCTAGCTTTGCGCACAAGGGCATTGTCGTGTTGGAACAGTTTTGAGTGTCCGAGTTCAAGTGAAGGGGGAAAAAAAAATCATGTTCTGCACAATTGTGAGCATCCAATTGTGCTTTGTGCTCACAGTTTAGAGAAAAAGCACATCTGGGTAGAAAAGGCAGGTGTCCTAATACTTTTGACCTCACAGTGCCATTCCTGTTCTTCTTGACCTTATTGCTGTTTGCTGATTTTTGTCTTTTCAGGTTCAGTTCCAGTTTGTTTTATTGACCGACACGCTTTACTCTCCGCTTCCTCCCGATCTCCTGCCTCCCAGCGTCGCTAAAGACCGCGAGAAGAGGCCGTTCCCTCGCACCATCGTAGCCGTGGAGGTTCAGGATCAGAAGAACGGAGCCACTCATTACTGGACCTTAGAAAAATTACGGTATAAAATTTTGTGCTGTATGTCTGGGATGTGGGATTAGTAGTGACTATAGCAGGACTGTAATGCTAATGCCATAATGCTAATGCTGCTAATTATAGCCAATCGCAATTTAGGAATTTTTTTATATCATTTTATTTGAAAAATATACTCGTAGATGTGATTTGTATGAAACTATTATTTTGTACAAAATTAAACACAATTTTTAAATGATTTATAAGGTTATTAAAAAAAAGAAATTAATAAATATCATATCAAATAATCATATAATATGTGTGAAATAATATATGATTAAATTGTATTTTAATTGTTTATCTAATTTATCCATACAATACATCAATACAATACAATATAGACCCTACTTTTTGTGTATATATTATTGAAAAGCAGGAGTTATAAAGCAGTAATTCAGCAGTAATGCAGCAGTGATAAAGCAGTAATGAAGAAGTAATAGAGCGGTAAAGCAGCACTAATAGAGCAGTAATGCAGTAGTGATAGAGCA
Source organism: Silurus glanis (assembly GCA_014706435.1). Lineage (NCBI taxonomy): Eukaryota > Metazoa > Chordata > Actinopteri > Siluriformes > Siluridae > Silurus > Silurus glanis. Next base: position 272,744 of record JAAIIK010000450.1, read on the forward strand.
GTAATGGAGCAGTAAAAAACAGTAAAGCAGCATCAATAGAGAACTAATGCAGCAGTAATAGAGCATTAATGGAGCAGTATTGCAGCAGCAATGGAGCAGAAATGCATCAGTGACAGAGCAGTAATACATCAGTGACAGAGCAGTAATGCATCAGTGACAGAGCAGTAATGCATCAGTGACAG
>JAAIIK010000450.1:304488-316617 GCA_014706435.1 Silurus glanis
GTGTGTGTGTGTGTGTGTGTGTGTGTGTGTGTGTGTTTGTGTTTAATGAAGTCAAAATGAAACCCTCACTACATTATAATATTGTATACAATGAACTATGGAAGCTGCAGTAACTCCACACTGCCACCTGCTGGACGAACACAGAGCAAAACCTTCCATAACCACCCTGATCTAACAGCAATAATGCAGGAGAATTGTGTGTGTGTGTGTGTCAGAGGTGGCAAAAGTACACACATCCATTACTTAAGTAGAAGTACAGATACTCATGTTTTAAAATACTCGGGTAAAAGTTGAAGTACTGATTATACCTTTTTACTTAAGTGAAAGTAAAGAAGTCTTGGCTCTGACATGTACTTAAGTAAAAAGTAGTTATTACTTCTACCCGTTTTAGCTGTTAACTGGACCTCACATCATATTAATATTTGACAGACAGACAGACAGACAGACAGACAGACAGACAGACAGATAGATAGATAGATAGATAGATAGATAGATAGATAGATAGATAGATAGATAGATAGATAGATAGATAGATAGATAGATCTTTATTGTCATTGCATAGTACAGGTACACAGCAACGAAATGCAGTTTGGCATCTACCAGAAGTGCAAAAAGTAGCAATCGTGCAAATAGTGCAGATAAATATATATATATATCATAGACATTTTACAGATTTGAATGATGTATTGTTTTTATCTGTACGATCAATAAAGACAGTAATTTAAGTTCGTGTCGCCATTATGAGGGAAAACCCCACAAAACGCCACCCAGAGGGTTAATTGTGTAAAACATGGCGGATTTGGTGTTTTATTTGAGCAAAAAGTAAAACAAAAGTTTACTTATTAAAATAAATTTTCGGTGGAGTTTATTTATGTATTGTATATCTAAGTAAAGAAGAGACGTCATGAATAAGTGTATGTTTTGCTGGAGGTTTTAATTTCGCTCTCTTTTATATTTAGTTATTTATTTATGTATTTATACTTTTTATAAAAATGGTAAAAACAGAAATGCGTGTTAATAACATCTAGTGCCGTTTACAATAATTTTAATTTTGACAGCCAAATATATACGTATATATATGTATTAATACAAAACGAATTTAAAATGTTGTTACCTAATGAATGTGTCCAGACTGAAGATCCACATACAGAACACAAGCAGAGAAAAGATGATGATGATCATGAATGTGTCTGTTCTCAGTCATGTTCTCATCACTGACTCCCTCTGTCTCATCCACATTAACCCCAAACTTCTTACTGCCTTCTGCCTGCTGATTCTTATCTTCGTAAAGAGTGAGAGTCAGGACTTTATACACCAGCGGATTGAAAAAGACGCGCAGTAACAGGAAATCGGTTGTTCGGCTGAAATCGGCGCAGTGAAAATAACAAATATATATTTCACCAAATCAATGAATTAAAACTAAAGTAACGATCCTGTTTTGAAAATGTAAGAAGTAAAAAGTACAGATATTTGTGTAAAAATGTAATGAGTAAAAGTAAAAAGTTGTCTGAAAAATAAATAGTGGAGTAAAGTACTGATACCAGAAAAATCTACTTAAGTACAGTAACGAAGTATTTGTACTCCGTTACTTCCCACCTCTGGTGTGTGTGTGTGTGTGTGTGTGTGTGTGTGTGTGTGTGTGAGAGAGAGAATGAAGGATGCAGGTCAGTGTTTCATTCTTCTTCACATCAGACCTTTGTGAAGACCTTTATAGCCTCCAGAAGGTGTTCCACTAGACTTTGTTAAGATTTTACTTTGTGAGATTCGTTCAGCTACAAGGGTGTTAATAAAGTCAGCTACTGATGTAGGTAAGAAGGTGAGGAGGCCTGGGGTGCAGTCAGTGTTCACAATCATGATGTTCAATAAAGTTGTGGTCAGAGGGTTGAAGTTACTGAGCAAGGATGGATTTAAACTGTAATTAATATAAACATTTGGCTACAATGGGCTCAGGACCACAGTTTACATGAACAGTTTTGCATTTAAGCAACTATAAGTGAATAGAACCTTAACAATGATGCAACTGTAATGCGATGTAATTCAGTGTTGAGGATGAGGTTTTTGGTTCCTCTCAAGTTTTCTTCCTCATGAAGTCTCAGGGAGTTTTTTTTTTCCTTAATGACTGTGACAACTAGCTCACTTTTTAGGGATAAACTTACATGCACTACACTTATAAATTCATATTTTATAATCTATTTAATTCTATAAAGCTGCTTTGGGACAATGTCCATTGTTAAAAGTGCTATACAAACACACACACCGCTCAATCACAACATTATGACATTATAACATTCTGAGCAGTGAAGTGAAGAACACTGATGATCTCTTCATCATGGCACCTGTTAGTGGGTGGATTTATTTATTAGGCAGCAGGTGAATATTTTGTGCTCAAAATAATTGTTAGAAGCAGGAAAAATGGGCGAGCGTAAGGATTTGAGCGAGTTTGACAAATTATGACGTCTAGACGTCTGGGTCAGAGCGTCTCCAAAACTGCAGTTCTTGTGTGTGTTCCTGGTCTGCAGTGATCAGTATCTATTAAAAGTGCTCCAAGGAAGTAACAGTGGTGAACCGGCGACAGGGTCGTGGGCGGCCGAGGCTCATTGATGCACGTGAGGAGCGAAAACTGGTCCGTGTGGTCCGATCTAACAGACGAGTTCCTGTAGCTCAAACTGCTGTAGACGTTCATGCTGCTGATGCTCGATGGGTCACGACTGTTTTAGCAGAAAAAGGGGACCAACACAATATTAGGGAGTTGGTCATAATGTTATGGCTGATCTGTGTAAAACTAAATTGAACTAAATTTGGGGCTCTATACCAGAAGATCTTCCACTCCAACCGATGGAAAGCATATTTTCATGGAGCTCACTTTGAGCACTTTGTGTCATACTGGAACAGTTTCCTAGATTGAGTGAGGGGAAACTTTCTCCTACCACCTCCAATCTTATAGAATTGACTGCCTCCAGCTTACCTGCCCTCCGCAGTTTAGGAAGGACCCACATATGGAACTACAAATATCACATAAAACACAGCATTTTACAAAAGTCCACAAACTTTTGTAAAGATAGTATCTAATTATTTAATTTTTTTAAATCCAGATTTTCAGTGTAGACTTTTGGACAAATTAAACATTTTCCAGCTTTATCTTGGTGTAGTTCATGCCTTTGATGTTGCCAGATGTTTTTGTGAGTAAATGAATATACAAGACCCAGTTTACACACAGACTATGGAGTAAATAACGCAATATGTGTGCTAGAGGATTATAAAGGGCCTGTGATATCAGGTTGTGAATAAGTGACCTAATTAAACCAATATTTTCTAAGGTTTTGTGGTTAGTCATTAGATTGAACTTTTACAGCAGATCTATGAACGTATGTTTGGCCATAATCCCATTACATACAAGGAAAACAACTTGATTTCTCTGCAGCATGATCTGATCTCCCGAAGGGTCACGTGACGCTACGACGTACTTGTAGTGGAAAACTAGCCTCCATCATTCAAGTCAAGTCAAGTCAAGTTTATTTCTATAGCGCTTTTCACAACAGACATTGTCTCAAAGCAGCTTTACAGAAATCAACAGTGAAGGTGAATGGTGTGTGTTTATCCCTGATGAGCAGCCATGGCGACAGTGGCAAGGAAAAACTCCCTTAGATGTTATGAGGAAGAAACCTTGAGAGGAACCAGACTCAAAAGGGGAACCCATCCTCATTTGGGTGACATCAAGAGTTTGATCATAAATCTTTCCTGGCTCGTCACTAGCGACAGCGATGCACATTAAAAGTAGATAATGTGTAACGATAAGAACCGGCGGAACAGTTAGTGCTCAGCCTGTCTGGTGGATATCGGCTATCATCCCTCCGTCTCCGGAGCTGTGGAGAGGAAGAAATGTCATTCGAGATCATTTGGATCAGGTTTCAGAGCCTCACAAGTCTGCCAGATTGCAATTTTCCCTCCAGAGCAATCCATCAGGATGATGGCAGTAAGCTGTATCGTGACCTCTCATTTAGATTGTGATTTGGTTCTTGTTTACACCGGAGATCCTCGCCTGTGCGTTCCAGGAGCTCTGGGGGTGAATGATAGAGCTCAGCAAGAAGCAGAAAAAAGCAAAGCACTTTGGTTCTTAATGCATTCATCCACTTGCTCATGGAGATAGTTTTTGTATCTAATGAGTTTTAGTACAGTCTGAAGTTTTCTGAAGGCCGAGTTTGAAAAAGCAGAAAAGCATTTGTATTAAATGTAGACTGGGGTTTGAGTGAAACCTGAACTTCTTCGGAGGACCAGCAATATGAGGAACCTTATGAACACCCACCACATGCCTGGATGAGGCGCTGCCTGTGGCTGCCTTAGACCTCCACTGATGTCAATGACAAGTGAAAAGCTTGGCATCTGTTCACACTTTTATCAGTGTACAGCAGTGAAATGTATCACACATACTTCACGTGTGCTCAAAAGCCACACCGTTACCAAGCTGCCAATTATTACTTGTATTACTTAGTAATGAAGTGAATGTAATTCGTTAGTGTACTTAAGTAGCTTTTTCATGTATCTGTACTTTACTGAAGTGTTTCCATTTGGGGAGAATTTTACTGAAACTTCACTACATTTTAAAGTCAAATATTTTACTTTTTTCTCAACTACGTAACCGGTGAAACACAAAACGAGTCACCAATCAGGATCGAGCGCACGCTCTGTTTTACACGTGTTCTGATCGGCGCTCGGTGCATCTACTGATCACCAACATACAGTTCAGCATCAGTTCAACATCAAGCAGAACATTTAGAGAGGAATAAATGATGAAGAAACTCCAGACTCGAACTCGACACAACACACGTGACCTCATTTACACGTTTTATTAAAGTTGTATAAAAGAAGGTTTTGTGTTCATGATCATTGTAATAGAAATCAATCAGTGTTTGAGTCATTAATATCATTCTATTAATAGATCAGTGTGCTGAGAGTCACATTCGAGTCTTTACACAAAAAACTGAGGTGATTAAGTGAAGAATCTTGTGATAAAAATCATAGGAACATTATAGTTATAATAAATCACTACTTTTGATACTTAAGTACATTTGAAGGTAAAAACTTTTGTACTTTTACTCAAGTGAAAGTTTACTTTTACTTTACTGGAGTCACATTTTACAGAGTGACTCTACTTTCTCTCAACTAGATGGTTGGTGGACTTTGTTCACCACTGTAAAATTTGATTTGATTGTATGCAGTAACTATGTGTATCAAGCTGAAAGTCTACTGTTTGGTCTGCATTCAATTAGCTACATCATCTATTGCTGACTGCACTAAACTTGGGTCTTATATATCCGTCGGATTCTATTAGAAGTTCTCAAAAACTTTCAAACTTTCCACAACCAAACAGACAACAGAACTGTGCTGAATTTATTCAGAGCCCTTTCCTTCCTCAGAACATCACCTCAGGCTCAGTAGACGGTGCTCTTCAATCTTAGGGCATTAGACACCTTTGTTTTTGCTTCTAACCCCAAACAAAGGGTCAAATCTTAAAAGTTAGCCTGAAAAGTTCATGCAAATTCACTTTCAAGTGTTAGTTTGGTTCTGTTTCCGGCCGTCAAAGCCGAGATCATCGTTTCATTAGCTTATGCCAGGGGTGTGTTACACTTCTGGTTCCTCTCAAGGTTTCTTCCTCATACCAGCTCAGGGAGTTATTCATTTCCACCGTCTCCATTGGCTCTAAAAATAATATATCTAAAAAACATAAAAGGTGCTTTGAGTCAATGTCCATTGTTTAAAGCACTCCACAAATAAAATGGAACTGAAGTTTGTTCGAAATATCAGTAGTTCAGTAGGTACTGAGACGTGACACCAGTGTTAAAGAAATGATTTTGCACTAATGGGATCAACAGACAAGTTCCACTTTCTTATTTGACAGCAACTTTAATCATTTCCAGGTAAATGGATTTGTTTTATTGAACACATTGGCTTCTTCATTTTCCTCCTTTAAAACATTCGACAAGTTTTGCTTTTAGATTTAGATTTAATAACTGCAGGACTTCTGGGCATGACGGTCCACGGCACACTGCACACGCATTCAATTACACTGTAGCATGTGTAGGTGGATGCAGTTTAGCTTTTCACCCCCTCTGTGCTCGGGCCCTTGCTGTGTACATATTGTACCGTAGATCCTATACATGGTCATCAGACCCCTCATGATTTTAAGAAACGGCAGGACACTCAACCCGGCACATTTAATTATTCAATAACACCTCGCTACGAAGACCTTCTCATAACAGAGCAGAGATACGTGCAGACACTGATGCGGTAATCAGGACATTGCTGATGTGGAGCTTTACAGTCTTTCCTGTGCTCCTGCTTCGGAGTCGAGCTACACCCCGAAGGGCTTTACTGCACGGTAGGACTGTAAATGATAAAATATTTTATACATTCATTTACATTCAATATTTAGCTGTAAAGGACTAGCAATCTAGTGTTAGGTGCCAGCAAATTTCCTGCTGTTTTCTTGAATGCATATTTATTGCATAATCTTGGCTGTAAATCCATAAAAAAATATTAATTTATTAGATTAAATTACATTGTCATTGTGCAGATTGCATATAGGAACCGAATTAAATGTGTATACTATATATATATATATATATATATTTATTTATTTTTTATTTTTTTTGAGTACCTGAAAATTCTACTTAAGTAAAAGAATACGTACCTTACAGCAAAACTTCATTCCAAGTTAGAATTCCAATAAAACTTGGGTAAAAGTCTCATATCTGAGTATCTGATTTGAACAGTACTTGAGAATTTGACTTGTATTAAACATAGGCTCAAAGTTGCACTATTCCTCAACATCAAGACACGTGTTAGTGAAAAGCCAAAAACAGTTGATTTGTGAGGTTTTATTTCCTACATTACAAATCAAATTGTACGCCTCATTAACACTGCAGTAACCATTCACACAACCTCTTTAACTTGCCGGAATGAAACAAAGATCGAACAAGTCGATGTAGTAAAGCCATCTTTCAAAAAGGGATCTCACAGGATCATGTCACAAAGTTGAAGAACCGTTACTATTCAACGGACAAATAAAATGGCGATGGCAATATTGCATCAAAATCTAACTGGTAACGTTCATTATCAATTCAAATATAGTGGAGTAAAAAGTACATTTTTTGAATTATAATGTAGTTAATTAGAGTGTAAAAGTTGCTAAATGTTAATCTTTGACTCTCAGTAAAACTAGAAAGTAGCCAACAAACTACTTAAGTATATACATATAGAGCCAATGAAATTCAGTTTCGGCTCTATATAGGCAAATTGTATATTCTGCCCATCCAAAAAAAGTAATCACCTGGTGACTTTAACTAAGAAAATGGGTCAGAGCCTCCCATTGGATAATTACTGCATTGATGATTAAGTTTCAGCTGGCAACAAGTTATTGAACCCTAACTGATGCAGTAAGAAGCTTCTCATTTATTAAACAACCATGTCAGAAGACACGTTCTGTGGTCATTGAAAAGACATTAATCTGTTTCAGAAGAGTCAAATTATTGGCATGCATCAAGCAAAGAAAACATTTAAGGAGATTTGCTGAAACTACTAAAATTGGGTTAAAAACTGTCCAACGCATTATTAAAAACTGGAAGGATCATGGGGGACCATCATCTTCGAGAAAGAAATGTGGTCGGGAAAAAAAACTTGAATGATTGTGATTGGCAATCACTTAAATGTATGGTGTAATCAAACTGTAAAAAAAAAAATACAAGAGCAGAACTCACAACTATGTTTAATAGTGAAAGTAAGACTTAACTTAAAAACTAAACAGCTGAGCAGCCTTAAGACCACTTATCATTGAGGCTAATCAGGAAAAAATGCTTCAATTTGCTAGGGAGCATAAAGATTGGACTGTGGAGCAGTGGAAGAAGGTCATGTGGTCTGATGAGTCCAGATTGACCTTGTTTCAGTGTGATGGGCGCATCAGGGTAAGAAGAGAGGTGGATGAACTGATGCAGTTCATCCCATCATGCATAGTGCCTATTGTACAAGCCTGTGGGGGCAGGGCTATGATCTGGGGTTGCTGCAGTTGGTCAGGTCTCATTTCAGCAACGTTATGTGCTTAAAGAATGAGGTCAGCTGACTACCTAAATATACTGAAGGAACAGGTTATTCCATCAATAGATTTTTTCTTTCCGGATTGCATGAGTATATTCCAAGATGACAATGCCAGGATTCATCAGGCTCAAATTGTGAAAGAGTGGTTCAGGGAGCACGAGACATCATTTTCACACATGGAATGGCCACCACAGAGTCCAGACCTTATCGAAATGATGCTGTAATCAAAGCTAAAGGTGGTCCAACGAAATAGAGTGTGTACCTTTTTTTTGGATAGACAGTGTATGTACAGTGCCTTGCGAAAGTATTCGGCCCCCTTGAACCTTGCGACCTTTTGCCACATTTCAGGCTTCAAACATAAAGATATAAAACTGTAATTTTTTGTGAAGAATCAACAACAAGTGGGACACAATCATGAAGTGGAACGAAATTTATTGGATATTTCAAACTTTTTTAACAAATAAAAAACTGAAAAATTGGGCGTGCAAAATTATTCAGCCCCCTTAAGTTAATACTTTGTAGTGCCACCTTTTGCTGCGATTACAGCTGTAAGTCTCTTGGGGTATGTCTCTATCAGTTTTGCACATCGAGAGACTGAAATCTTTGCCCATTCCTCCTTGCAAAACAGCTCGAGCTCAGTGAGGTTGGATGAAGAGCATTTGTGAACAGCAGTTTTCAGTTCTTTCCACAGATTCTCGATTGGATTCAGGTCTGGACTTTGACTTGGCCATTCTAACACCTGGATATGTTTATTTGTGAACCATTCCATTGTAGATTTTGCTTTATGTTTTGGATCATTGTCTTGTTGGAAGACAAATCTCCGTCCCAGTCTCAGGTCTTTTGCAGACTCCATCAGGTTTTCTTCCAGAATGGTCCTGTATTTGGCTCCATCCATCTTCCCATCAATTTTAACCATCTTCCCTGTCCCTGCTGAAGAAAAGCAGGCCCAAACCATGATGCTGCCACCACCATGTTTGACAGTGGGGATGGTGTGTTCAGGGTGATGAGCTGTGTTGCTTTTACGCCAAACATAACGTTTTGCATTGTTGCCAAAAAGTTCGATTTTGGTTTCATCTGACCAGAGCACCTTCTTCCACATGTTTGGTGTGTCTCCCAGGTGGCTTGTGGCAAACTTTAAACGACACTTTTTATGGATATCTTTAAGTAATGGCTTTCTTCTTGCCACTCTTCCATAAAGGCCAGATTTGTGCAGTATACGACTGATTGTTGTCCTATAGACAAAGTCTCCCACCTCAGCTGTAGATCTCTGCAGTTCATCCAGAGTGATCATGGGCCTCTTGGCTGCATCTCTGATCAGTCTTCTCCTTGTATGAGCTGAAAGTTTAGAGGGACGGCCAGGTCTTGGTAGATTTGCAGTGGTCTGATACTCCTTCCATTTCAATATTATCGCTTGCACAGTGCTCCTTGGGATGTTTAAAGCTTGGGAAATCTTTTTGTATCCAAATCCGGCTTTAAACTTCTCCACAACAGTATCTCGGACCTGCCTGGTGTGTTCCTTGTTCTTCATGATGCTCTCTGCGCTTTAAACGGACCTCTGAGACTATCACAGTGCAGGTGCATTTATACGGAGACTTGATTACACACAGGTGGATTCTATTAATCATCATTAGTCATTTAGGTCAACATTGGATCATTCAGAGATCCTCACTGAACTTCTGGACAGAGTTTGCTGCACTGAAAGTAAAGGGGCTGAATAATTTTGCACACCCAATTTTTCAGTTTTTTATTTGTTAGAAAAGTTTGAAATATCCAATAAATTTCGTTCCACTTCATGATTGTGTCCCACTTGTTGTTGATTCTTCACAAAAAAATACAGTTTTATATCTTTATGTTTGAAGCCTGAAATGTGGCAAAAGGTCGCAAAGTTCAAGGGGGCCAAATACTTTCGCAAGGCACTGTATATATATATATATATATTATAAGTGTAATGGTACATGTGTTCATACCAACATATTTAGGTACAGGGCTTTTAGTTCAGTACCGAATGCAATCCTTTCTATGTGCGAAACATAGTTACAATCTGAGTTCCCTCAGGAAAGTATTAAGTGGCCGACCGTAACTTTGTTTAATCTCTGCCTCGCACTTTGAGGTGCTACCAGGTTAGCGGCTAACGCTAGCGATATGGATTATTTAACATTTTCATGCATGCGCAAAACAAATCATATTTCCAGTAAGGAGCCACAGTGACACTGCACTAACTCTAGTTCCTTTTTTATACCCCTGGCATTGTTGTGTATGTTTTCTAGTTTAATAATGTGCTGAAAAAGTGGTCCACCACTTAATATGTTCCTGAGGAAACTCAGATTGTAACTATGTTCCGCAAGTTAAAAGGATTGCAGTCAGTATCATGTTGTAATTCCAGAGTAATTATAGAGGCGAGGCAGAGAAAATCAGGTATACGGCAAGTAACATGGTGGTGCAATAATGTACAGTACAGGTTTTTTTGTATATGGATCAGAGTGGAAATGTACAGTTCAGTGTTTGAGATCTGTATGGGGTCATAATGGTGATGTTCAGAGGTAGGCTTAGAGCTGATGGGAAAAAACTGCTTTTGAATCGGCAAATGTGACAACGAAGACTCCTGTGGCGTTTGAATTATTAGGGCCCGAGCACCGAGGAGCAGGTCAGAATGGCCAGAGTGGCCTCCACCGAAAGGTACGAAGCCCTATTGTTTTTGCTCGGATTTATTATTTGTCACTTTTTTTTTTTTTTTTTTTTCCTCAACACATTGGCCATTTGGGGTCCCTTAACATGCTCGAAAACTCTTGAAATTTGGCACACATATCAGAGTCGTGCGTCACTAGGCTCGGGCAAAGGCTGGAATACGGGCGTGGCAGGGGGGCTCTGTAGCGCCCCCTGTAATGCAAAAACAAACATTGGTGCACAGATCGGGCAATTATGTACGCACATGCACGAGAGTTGGTACGCATATAGATCTCATCGACCCGAACAACTTTCGCCCTCAAAACTATGTGCTCCGCCCAACAGGAAGTCGGCCATTTTGGTTTGTTTTATAAGTGCATGCGGTGAACTTTTAAATACTCCTCCTAGGGAATTCATGCGATTGACATCAAACGTGGTGAACATGATGCCGAGACATTGCACTTGCTAAATTGCGAAGGGATTTTTGATATCTCGAACGGTGCTGCCATGGCGAGGCGACTAAATATGGCGAATTCAGAGAAACAGGAAGTGTCTAATATCTAAGGCAAAAAATGTCTTATTGTGATGACACGTGGTGTGTATGTTTGGCCAAGGATTCCGATCGCATCGATTTGCCTATTGTGAGTCCCGGGTATAGCGCCACCAACAGGCGCCAGGAAGTGTGTCAGTCACAAAGGTGGATTTTTTGACAGCTGCATGCGGTAAACTTTTAAATACTCCTCCTAGGGGATTCATGCAATTGAGACCAGACTTGGCCACCATGACGCAGAGAAATTGGAGATGCTAAATTGTGAACGGATTTTTGATATCTCAAACACTATTGCCATGGCATCGTGTCAAATTTTACTTTTATTTCAGGCATATTTAAGGCTTTTGGCATGCTTAGATTAACTTGAAATTTGACACATACATCACATTTGTCGGCTGTTAAGTGTGGACAAAAAGGTCAGACAAAGGTGTGTCTCTTAAGTGGCTCAATAGCGCCCCCGTTTGTCTAAAATGTGGGGTTTCTTTTACCTACAGTCCCCAAATGGGTCAGTAACAACATAAAATAGTCCACTGATATTTACCCACTTGATGCACTTGCCCACCGTGCATTGTTTTCTGGGAGGCACCGTATAGCGATACAAAAACGTTCGAGGGCCCGCCATCGCTGCTTGCAGCTATATTTTAATTATTATTATTGTTACATCTCTCAGAGCAAGTCAAACTCATTAACATACTGTAGCTCCTGCCAGTCATGTTCATATCATTAACTGATGAACTCGGCTTTAAATGAATGTCCAGTCCAAATTCTGTGGCATTTCTAAATAATAATAATAATAATAATAATAATAATAATAATAATAATAATAA